>JBBPNP010000200.1:0-45726 GCA_038090955.1 Xerocomellus intermedius
GCATTGGGGCTTCGTCCTCGGGGGCATCCAGGTCGAGCCCGTTCACTGAGCGACGTCGCGAGTTCCCTCCATTCCCGTTTCGAGCAGCTCGGAACGTTGTCTGACCTCGAGGAGGCACTTGCTCTCGAACGCGATGCATTGGAACTTCGCCCACAGGGGCATCCAGATCGAGCCCATTCACTGGACAACATCGCACTTTGCCTGCATTGCCGTTTCCACCACCTCGGCACGGTTTCTGACCTTGACGAGGCAGTTGCCCTCAAACGCAGTGCATTGGAACTTCACCCACAGGGGCATCTAGATCAAGCACGTTCACTTGGCAATCTCGCAAGCTCCCTCCATTCCCGTTTCGTGCAGCTCGGAACGCTTTGTGACCTGGAGGAGGCGCTTGCCCTAGCCCGCAATGCATTAGAACTCTGCCCGCAGGCAGATCGAGCCCGTTCACTAGGTAACATCGCACTTTGCCTCCATTCCCGTTTCGAGCAGCTCGGAATGCTTTCTGACCTCGAGGAGGCACTTGCCCTCGAGCGCAATGCGTTAGAACTTCGCCCGCAGGGGCATCCTCATCGAGCCCTTTCACTGGGTAACCTTGCGCTTTACCTCCATTCCTGTTTCAGGCAGCTCGGAACACTGTCTGACCTCGAGGAGGCACTTGTCCTCGAACGCAATGCATTGGAACTTCGTCCGCACGGGCATCCAGATCGAGCTCGTTCACTGGGCAACATCGCGCTATGCCTGCATACCCGTTTCGAGCAGCTCGGAACGCTCTCTGACCTCCAGGAGGCACTTGCCATAGTACGCAATGCATTAGAACTCTGCCCGCAGGGGCATCCAGATCGAGCCCGTTTATTGGGCAACGTCGCGCTTTACTTCCATTCACGTTTCGAGCAGCTCGGAACGCTGTCTGACCTCGAGGAGGCAGTTGCCCTCAAACGCAATGTATTGGAACTCCGCCCGCAGGGGCATCCAGATCGCGCCACTACACTGGGCAACCTCGCGAGCTCCCTCCATTCCCGTTTCGTGCAGCTCGGAACGCTTTCTGACCTCGAGGAGGCACTTGCCCTTGAACGCAATGCATTGGAACTTCGCCCGCAGGGGCATCCTCAGTGACCGCTTTCGCTGTGCAACATCGCACTTTACCTCCTTTTCCGTTTCAAACAGCTTGGAATGTTGTCTGACCTTGACGAGGCACTTGCCCTCGAACGCAATGCACTGGAACTTCGTCCGCACGGGCATCCAGATCGAGCCCTTTCACTGAGCAGCGTCGCGGTTTGCCTCCGTTCCCGTTTTCAGCAGCTTGGGGCGCTGTCTGACCTTGACGAGGCACTTGTCCTAGCACGCAATGCACTGGAACTTCGCCCACAGGGACATCCCCATCGAGCCACATTACTGGGCAACATCGCGCTTTACCTCCATTCCCGTTCCAAGCACCTCGGAACACTTTCTGACCTTGACGAGGCACTTGTCCTCCAACGCAATGTATTGGAATTTAACTCGCAGGGGCATCCAGATCGAGCCACTACACTGGGCAACACCGCGGTTTACCTCCATTCCCGTTTCGAGCAGCTCAGAACGCTTTCTGACCTCGAGGAGGCACTTGCCCTAGAACGCAACGCATTGGAACTTCGCCCGCAGGGCCATGCGGATCGAACCCTTTCATTGGACAACATCGCGCTTTACCTCCATTCCCGTTTCGAGCAGCTCGGAACGCTTTCTGACCTCGATGATGCACTTGGCCTTGCACGCAATGCACTGGAGCTTCGCCCGCAGGGGCATCCTCATCGAGCCACTTCACTGGGCAAGATCGCGAGTTACCTCCGTGCTCGATTCAAGCGCTCGTCTATGCATCGCATGAGTGACCTGCAGGAAACATTCAATCTATATTCTCAACTCTCTGATGTTTCTCAGACAGTGTCTTTTGCTGATCTCGAATGTGCCAAACAATGGATCCAGGCAGCGGAAGAGCACGAACACGCTACAACAGTTTTAGCTTACCAAACGTTTTTGCGCTTCAGTGTTCAGCACTTCGCTACTCTACCGTCTCTGCCTCAGCATCTCGCATTACTCAAACAGCTGATGGCATCAACAGCAGCTGATGCGTTCTCGGCCTGTCTTCGCTATGAGAATCCTGCCAATGCAGTTGAGCTTCTTGAACAGGGTCGTGGCGTCTTCTGGAGCCAGTTAATCCGCCTCCGCTCTCCCCTTGACAAAGTGATAGCATCCGGTGACACGGGGAAGAAATTGGCAGACAAGTTCACACAGCTGGCATCCTTGCTTCGCAGTGTGCTTGATGCCCCTCCCAGCGCTGAGTCTCAGCACGATCGGGCGTTCCGTCTTAACATCCAATTGCAGGATATCGCCACTGAGATTCGCAAGTTGCCTGGCCTCTCGCGTTTCCTCCTCCCCGCACTCTTTTCAGATCTCCAAATTGCAGCTTCCCGTGGACCGGTCATCATTGTCAATGCCAGACAGTACAGCTGCGACGCTCTGATAGTTCTACCCAACCGAGATCCTGTCCACGTTGCTCTCCCCATCACGAAACCCCGCGTCTCTGATCTATTCCTTGAACTTCGTTCTTTGACATTGCGCGCCAGATTCAATGATATGACGAAGGAGTTCCTGATGTTCCTACGAGAACTCTGGGATGTAGTCGTTTTCCCAATCGTGACAACCCTAAAGGAGTTGTGTCCGCCTCGATCGCGCATCTGGTGGTGCCCGACCGCCGAGTTCTCCCTTCTTCCATTGCATGCTGCCGGCTCGTTTAGGAAGGGCCAGCCAACGCTCCCCGATCTTCATATTTCTTCATATACGCCCACCTTGACAGCCCTCGTTCGCGCTCGTCAGAAAAGACCATTGGACCCATCCATGGACCAGCACCGTTTTTTGGTGGTAGGCCAGGCGCAGGCTCCAGAACAGTGCGAACTCGTTTCAGTGAACACTGAGCTGTCCACTATATCACAGCACATCGGGTCTGTCGCGGCACTTACTTGCATTCAAGACCAGGACGCAACAACGGGCAAGGTTGCTGAAGAGTTGCAAAAGAGCGAGTTCGTTCACCTTGCCTGCCACGGAATCCCGGATCCGAAGCAACCGTTCGAGTCCGGGTTTGCTTTGGGCGACGGGTTGTTGAAGGTCGAAAACATCATGCGATACGACTTGCAGAACGCCAAATTTACGTATCTATCTGCTTGTCATACGACCGTTGGAGACGAGGAGAGTCCAGACGAGGTCATCCATCTTGCTGCAGCCATGCAGTTCGCCGGATTCCGTTCCGTGATTGGCACGATGTGGGCTGTGGATGATGGGCACACGAACGAGATCACATCCAAGTTTTATCAATATTTGCTAGACGAGTCTGGTCGTCTGGATCACACGCGCGCGGCGCTGGCGTTGCACAGGACGATGAATAGTCTTCGCTTGAGCAAGATACCCCTCGATCAACGAATCCTGTACATTCATATCGTTGCCTAGTAATTTCTGCTCTCCCATGAGTACGTGGTTTTTTTTTGCGTGCGTGACCACTGAGACTCACTGCCTATCTTAGGATGATATACTCCAGATGTAATAGCCAAGTATTCTTAAAGGATCGCGTACTTTTCACGAGCAATTCTTCATTACAAGGACAAAGGGAATGCTTTCTATACACCATTGACAGCCTTATCATTCATAGTATTACTTGCCATACCAATGCGATTTAGACTACATATGTAGCCTCAGGCTGCTGCCTGCGCCAAACTTGCAGAGCATCAAGTACAGGTTTGGAGAAAGCACGACAAATTCTTGCGACTTTACTTACAACTTCAAGTTGCAAGCACTGTGGCTGTTGGCCGAATATCGTCTTCTGAACCGCCAATATCATCAACAGTTGCGTATCTCATTCACTGCGTTCCGTCACACGACTCGAATTCCTAGGCGCTCATGCCTGTAAAACGACACCGGTCACCGGTGACCATCACGACCGTCCCGAGAAGTGCCCTCACGCACGCCTATCACAAAGAAATTGACGCCATTCTAAAGGACTTGAGGTTCTGTTCGCGTCGTCTCAAATCAGCGCTGGACGGTTTCAAGGACGAGCTGCGAACTCTCGAAAGACTATATTACAAGTGCAAAAATCAACACCGCATGGCCCTCTTCTTCAAGCGTGTGCCCGAAATGAGGCGTTATGGTCGACGGTTAAGCGAGTTGGATATCCTGGAACGTGTAGATCTTCTCCGTGCGTCGTTTGTCGGTTTGGAGCATACAAGCGAGTGGGTAATCACCACTTATCCTGCATAGTAGGCACTGAACGGTTTCGCCCAGTCACAAGGCGTTGAGGAGCTCCTGGACTCATGTGCCCGGAAAACCCTACATTTACTTTTTAACGGAGAGATTGACAGCTTGCTCTACGCTAGTTTGTAAAGTGAGATCTATAAAATCTTTTCTTTTCCACCCGACTCAAAATCCATAGATGCGAGAACGTCTCGAGAAAGCATACCAGTGAGTTCAACCAGATTCTTATGGGAATTGGATCAAGCCCTGATATATCCTTTAGACATTTTGCACTGGCCATGCAAACTGGTGCTTTCGTCCAGTTTATCATCCTGTTCGTCGCTATATCTTCTAGGATGTCTGTGTTATCATCACAGCTAGAAGAAGCCCTTCAGCTAAGCATATCAACGTGCAACCGCCTTTTGGTTATCATTCATGTGAGCATGTCTTCGGCCCGTAGGTGAATATATTCTTACAGACTCGCAGTCGACAGGTACGCATGCGACAATTTCCCTACAACTTCCTCCGGAAACAAAGACTTCGCGTCCCTCACTTGTTGATCATGACATACTATTGGAAGACACGGGACAACCTCTTTCCCGTTGTGAGCCAATTGACACCTCGACGTCTGTCGTTGAAGACCTCAGCATGAAACTGGAAACTGCGTTGGAGATACGAGTTACGCCCCCGCCAAGTCATCCTACAAACAGTATGGATGATGGCATGTCTAATTTCTTCTGCTGACGGATTTGCGATGCAGCTGGCGACCATACCACTGCACAACCATCCAAAAAGGCCACTGTCAAGGCGGCTCACAAGCCTCGACTCAAGAAGACAAAGAAGAAATTTGACGAGATTGACGAGATCTTTGGTTTTTGATACCAGATACTGATTAGGTTATGTCGTAACTTACATAGAGTGCGTACTGTAGACCTCGAACGAATTTGGACTGTCACCTTGTGTCAGTGACCAATGACCATGTCGTTGATCCAGCCATCCAGCCGGTCTAAATCATCCCAGAAATCGTCCGCGCGGCGCACGGAGAACAACCGCATCTATGCTCACCCCCTCCCTATCATCCTCAGCGAACCATCCGAGCCTTCATTCCTCCGCAAAACGCTCCACTTTTTCGGCGTCTCCGTGTCGGACATCCTCAACCCACACTGCCAAGGTGTCCTGGACGTCGCCACGCCCTCGGTATGGGTGCTCGACATGAAAGACGCGATGGCACTCTGGCAGCGAGGTTTCTTTGGCAAGGGCGATCTTTCCAGGAGCGAACCCAGTTGGTTGGCAAGACAGATCAACGCGAAAAAACTGGCTAAGAAAGGTGGGATCGCGCTGTGCCTGCTCTCTCCGAGGAAACAAAACTGTTGGCGATTGGCGTAGGTATGATGACGTCCGAGGAGGTCACGGCGAAACGCAGAGCGGAACGAAAACAGTTCAAGCTCGATCGTGCAATGGCCATGGCTGCCGCTGCTGCCGAAGCAGAGGCGGCGTTCCAGCAAGGACGCATCGTGTCCACGATCTACGCCGCGGATGGAACGCGTCTGATCCCGTCCGCTGCGACTTGGAAGCCAAGGGACGGTACACAGCTGGACGAAGACCTCTCGCGCCTCGAGGAGGACGAGGACGAGGGCGAGGGCGAGGGCGAGGGCGAGGGCGAGGACGACGAAGAGCCGATGGAGAACGTCGAACACCTCCAGCTCACCCTCCAAGAAGCATTTTTTCTCCTATGGAACCTCGACTGTCTGTCCATCTCGAACCCAGATGACCCGGACGTGAGCCACTGCGTTCGCACCCTGTCTCGTTCCACCTTCTTACTCTCACCCTCACGTTGGTCGATCAGGGTGACACCCTGACCCTCTCGCAGATATGGAACGCTTTCCAGAACGTATACATACCTTTTCCGAACCCCGAACCCTCTCTCGCCGACTCACCTCAACACCGCCGATTCGACAACCCGTTCCTGGTGAACTACGTCATCTATCACCATTACAGGTCCCTAGGTTGGGTCGTCAAAAGCGGCATCAAATTTTGCGTCGACTATCTACTCTACAAGCGCGGCCCCATCTTTTCGCACGCAGAGTGAGTCTTGCTTGTCGCAGGGCGAGACAAGCGACATACTGAGCGCGAGGCCCTAGGTTCGCCATCGTGGTGTGTCCGGTGTACGAAGAGCCCGCAGACCAAGACGGGTCGCCGTTCAACTTGAATAACGCCTCCCCTTTCTCGTGGTCGTGGCTCACCACGATCAACAGGGTGAATTCACAAGTTCAAAAGGTTTGGTTGCCCTGCCTTCTTCGACTGAATAGCCATCTCATGGTTGCCGCAACTGCGTAGACCCTTATCCTGTCATACGTGACCATTCCTGCGAGATCCAGGGTGTCGGAAGACGTTTTGTCATCCCCAGCTTGTTTCGCACATTACACTGTACGCGAAGTCGTACTGCGACGGTTCATACCGGCGCGGATGCGGGATTAGCACGTCACCTTCCCTGATGCAAGCAATGATTCGGTAATCCACCAGCCCAGTAGGTATAAGCCTTCGTTTGACAGCCGTCCTATAGTGGTGATGGTGATGAACGCGGGTCCTAGGAGAATGGCATGATCGGACAGCATTGACAACATTGACTCACTGCAAGACAAGACATTTTCATCTAATAGGTCATTACACTAAAGTCCTTCCCCGAACTTCCTCCCTCTCTACTCCCTTCTCCTAACACCCTTACACTCCCGGGGTACCTATCTGCACTTGACCTGTATACACCCATGTCAAGGCAGGATGTCGATATCATCGTTCCTTGAGGGGACCTTGTAGGCTGGTGGCATTCGCATGTAGTGTCCGGATGTTTAAATTTAAAAAGACCAAGAGAACATGCATGCCCCAGAGGGCTTGTTGCCTTGTCTCTCACGGATGCATCGAATTTGAAAGTATTCCTGTTCGAGCAGTGGCATGGTATCCAGGTTCGATCGAAATGGCGGATGTATGCGTGTCACAATAGATGATACAGGGATTGTCGATATGGTCGAGTGTGGCCAGGCCATGAGCAGGGAAACAGAATGAGATGAAGGGACCGGTGGGGTTCGATAATAGGGGACGAGAAGAGGCAGAGCAAGGACAGAGCGGGATCGAGGTGAGAGAAAGGACAGACAAAAGGGAGAGACTAGTGGCATGACGAGGAAATTGCATACAGTCTGTGGGTCTTCATTCCACGGAGCTGCAGTACACGATAAGGGCCGATATCCAGGTTTTCCAAACCGGTCGGCCTCATACAGCACCCCTGATCACAACCTTCCGGTACTTCTCCTCGTAAGCTTGAGTGATTAATGGCGAGGCAGCTTTACAGTCTAGAACCTTATCGCAATCGGGGTCGTTGGGGTTCGTGAACACCGCGGCTCGATGGGTAAGCAGGTATCTTTGGGTTTCCGACAATGTATCAAATGCAAGCTCATTTTGAATGAAAGCCAACGTTAGCGTTCGGTATCTGTCAGCGGAAATTGAGGGTGAGATAAAGAACGGACGCAAGAGAGGCCAAAGTTGGAGAACTTACGCTTTGGTCATGATCGTCAAGGCTTTTGCCCTCTCCCGGTCTATGAAATGATCCATGATATATACACCCATGTTCGGGGCATTCAGGTACATCTCGAATAGTGCATGATAATTGCCCATCGACAGCGCCCGTTGTACACGCAAAGCGTGTTGAACGGCCGGGTCCATCTTCTGTCTAGGTGTTAGTTGACCTACGTATAAGTTTAATTCTGGACAATATCGAGTAAGGGAAAAACAAGGAAGAGTCAACATAACAAGGATCGGCGGGGCAGTGGAACGACGCACCGCTCTTGTTTCTGCCATGTAGGAGCATGAGAATGCGGTATGCGGTGAATTCCTCGACCTTTCCTGGTATGCCGAGCTCGTAAAGTGTCTTCAGTGTTGCCTGACATTGATTGTATTCTACCATATCACCCTGTGAAACCGATACAGTAACCTCATCAAATATCGGAATAGGATCACGTACACTCTCGAGTGCCATGCGTGCATGGATCTCATAAACTTGAACGGTAAAATCGTTTTTTATGCGTTGTACCTAACGGGTGAAGAAAAGGGATGTCAAGACAAGATTGGCCATGAAAAAGTACAACATACCGTCAGATCCTGGCGCACGCTCTTGAACTGGTTACATATCCAGACGTATGAAACCTTTTCTCGCCAGCGTTTTTTCAACTCGAGGAGTGTCTGTTGCAGCACTGGATAAGGGCGGATCATTTCTGGTCTGGGTTCCTAAAAGAGCACCATCAGCATCTGCAGGGGTGCGAGGCACGGACCTTACCGATGTGAGTCGAAGGTAATCTTTGAACAGCTCCGGGTTTGTCCCGACGATGGTATGGCGGTCCCAATTGGGAACATTCTGTAACAAATTGTCAATCAGTGACAAGAAATGGAGGAATCAAATTGACCGGATCCGCCTCAGGGTCGTCCGGGTTAGGTCCAAACGTGGACGGGGAATCAGCTCTCCATATTCGATTAAGAAGATGTGCACCCTGAGAATTGGTTTTGAGAGCACTTTGACTGCCGTTGACGCCAAGACTCTTTTGACGTTCTATTTCATGTTCACGCTGAAAACGTTCAGCGCGTCGGTTGAGCGCTGCTTGGTCGCCTAGATGGATGGCTGCATTCTTTTGCATGGCTGCTTTCTTTGCTTTCTTGCTGGTTGCCTGAGGTTCGTTCCTGTCCATACGTTGTCAGAGATGCGGATTTACAAAAGACTAAATATCGACCCACATCTTACGCTTGAGCGTAGGCAGAGGCTTTGGCAGTAGACTGCACGGATGAGGCAGTCACTGGGGACAGTACAGGGACCAACACGAGGGAGAAAAACGGCACCTTTGGAGTTGTACACCGGCCCAGTCTGTGGTCCAGAGTGTCTTGGCGGTGAAAGCGTCAGCAATTACCTGTCTCAACTCTGCCTGAGCCTCAGTCCTGTTGGCATCGTTCATTTGTCCCAGACATTTTGCAACCCATTCTCTGCGGGGAGACAGATGCAAAGCAGGTCGAATGTGAGATGGACGATGCTCACTTTAGCGGGGACGGCCACGAGTCGGAGGACATGGCGATGGTAAATCAGTTGGATGAAGCAGTCGAAGGAGCGAGGAGTGAGAGTGAGATGTATGTAAACGGACGAGCTGCTGGCAGTACTCATGACATTCCCACGGTCACAGCGATTGCAAAGCGAATCTCATTAGCACATGCTACGACCATAAGAATCTAGGGGCCACTCCATGTACACCATTACTCTAATGCGCCTTGTCCACGGGTGGGTTGTACACTGCAACATCGTCCGTCAACACACGACCATCCATGCAAGACGCAAACACTTACAGATCTTCCGGTTCTTGATGACAGTCCATTTGAAGCGCTTGACGTAAATGCTGATAGCAAACAAGGACGAGAACAAGATGACAGCTTTCAAACCGAGTCGCTTGCGTTCATCGTGCTCGGGTTCGGCGGCCCAGTTCAGGAACGTGACGACGTCCTTGGCCATCTGTGACGTCGTGGCGGGGGTGCCTGCGAAACAATCAGACCAGCGAACCTCGTCCACTACACACCCGCTCACCGTCATCATACTCTACGAGGCCATCAAACAATACACGGGCCATGGAAATGGCACCGCCAGGGAAATAAGGGTTGTAGTTCATGCCCTCACGGATCTCGACACCAGCAGGAGGGTCCACGTAACCAGTCAAGAGAGAGAAGACGTAGTCCTAGAACAACAGGTCAAACACGCGCCGCAGACGCGACCGGACGACATACCGCGCCACCATGACGGGCCTTGGTGATCAAGCTGAGGTCGGGAGGAAGGGCACCACCGTTGCCGGCACGAGCGGCCTCCTCGTTGGGGTATGGGGCAGGCAAGTAGTCGGAAAGTTTTCCGGGGCGTTGGAACATCTCTCCGTTGTCGTCGGGGCCGTCGGTGTATTCGATTTCCTCTGCCAAAGTTTTTGTCTCTTCGACGGTATGGGACACGCCGACCAGGTTGCGCCAGGCAATGCGGTCGAGGGAGTGGCAAGCGGCACACACCTCGCGGTAGACCTGGAAGCCACGACGGATGCTAGGGAGGGTGTGTCGGAGCAAGGATCGGGGACCACGGTGCGGACATACCTGGCATGGTCAAACGAGTCGAACCAGCCCTTGTGTGGCCAGGGATACACGGTGGGGTGGAGGCCGTCGTCGGCGAGCGAGTTTGCGTGAACCTCGCCGACGAAGGGGAGCGTACCGTATAGATGGGTATACCATGCTATTGAGCCGGCGGAGAAGAGCGAGACGGAAATGAGGGACGCGGGCGAGGTGAGCAGGGGCTAGAATGGGTGAGTGTATGAACGGGTGGAGAGGAGTGGGCGGACCTGTGTGCTCGCGGACGCGGTGGAGGATGCGGGGCGGGCGTGCTGCAAGCAAGTAAGAGGGCCGTCGCGGGGACGTGCAGGGGACGCACCGACGCGAGACGGGACGCACGGAGAGCACTCTGGCGCAACGTCGACAACATTTTTGAGCAAAGGCGAGTGACAGCGTGACAAGCGAGCAAATATCTGCGGGCACGGAACGAACCGGGAGACTAAACAACGTGATCCGATTCGCTAGATAATTTACATGTCGTCCGTAGTGAAACTCGAGATCTCAACTAGCACTTCATACATCATTATAGTCGTGGAATCGGTAATCATCGTGTCTCTGGTATGCTACGACTACACTAGAAAAAAGCGTCCTAGAATAGACAATCACAAAGCGCCTCTGTCAAACCGCGTCAGCCACCACGATCCCGAACCAAAGCCGAGAACAAACCTTCGACGCAGCAGCAGAGACACGCGCCAGCCAGACAGGCGAGGCAGCCTTCATTACCACCACCACGTCTCTGCGCGGGTTGTTGTCTGCAAAAAAAATGAGTCGGGCGAAGCCCACATATGCCGCCTACGCACACATAGACGGTCTGTGGGGGAGGCTGCGGCTGATAGCCCGGTCCTCCCTGGGGCTGCCCATATCCCGGATACGACTGTGGGGGCTGCTGAGGGTAGTATCCTCCCCCCTGAGGCGGCCCTGGAAACCTGGTCAGCGATATCGACTTGTGGGTGGTGGGTCGCACGCGGGCGCACCAGGGGGAGGGTAGTATTGCGGTTGTCCGGCGTAATAGTCTTTGTTGGCCATGGTGCTGATGGTGGTGATGAAGAGAAAGGATGGGAGGCTGCGACGTGCCCGTCGTCGCGCTGCAAGTCGGCCCTAAAATGTCACTCTAGAACCGCATTCCCACGATCAAATGTGCCGTCGCAGTCGCGCTGCGCACGAGGAGGCCACTCGACCACCGCCTCGAGGCAACAGCGTGCTGCGTTCTCGCTTCCGTGCCCTGCACCAGCCAGGCCATAATCGTGTGCTGTGTTATGTACGCTGTGCTCAGGCTTTCCTGTACGTGCCTGTCCCAATGTTCGTTTCAGGTTGTCCCTCTTGGCACCCGAACACATTCCCAGGCACGTCATCTCGCCTCCACTCCGACTTCACCTCTCCAGGTTACCATGCCACGTCTCTTGTCTTACACCCCTTGCAACGAGCCTTCCACCATGGTCGAACTCAGTCATCCCACGGCTTCGAACCCCCTACCAAAAACGTGTGCGATTACGACCAAAGGACGATGCTGTCAATAAAGTGCGTTTGGGTTGCCAGAGTCGACAGTAAATAGTTAGTGTAAAAGATCGAAAGTTGTATAGAAACTGCAGTGATGCATGACACCGCATCAGAGGTTTTGGGTATTGGGCACACTCTACGGGTCTAGGGACTGTTGGGCGTAAAGGCATAAATTCGTGCTCCTTGTCGCAGGAAACTTTGCGTTAGACGTGTCGTAGCTGCCGTCACGCCGCTCCAATCAGTAACAGCGAGCTAGTCTCAAATCAGCTTGATGGTTCTTACCCGGTGCAACGTAATTTTCATGGGTAAGAACATCAAACGGTCGTGTCCGGGCTTGCGCGAGCACCGTTCCTTGCGATGCAACACTCATAACCCCAGAAGCGTCCGTCCTGAAACCGGTAACCAGTTCAGTTGGCGTCACCCGCCCCACTTTCCCGCGCGAACTCACTGTGATATCCGCAACAACGATATCCCAAGTTGAAAGCAACCCCGCCAGCGAATACTTACGTCGGAAAACAGGAAATAGAGACCTAGGCGACCTTGCAGGTCCCGTAACTTCTGCGGAGAAGACACGAGGTTTCCGTACAGCAGCCGCCGTGGAGGTGCCTCTCCATTCGGCGCCATCCTCATGTCCAGCGGTCGCGTTCCGTCATCCGAAAACAGAGACAGATGTGCGACCAGGAACGGAAGCTCCATCTCGCTGCCGGAAGAAATAAATAAAAGAAATATATCACCAGGATCCTGCTACCCTGGAGGGTGGCGACAACACTTACGGGATAATAGCATTCCCAAAGCGATCTCGCACGATGAGCTGCACAACGATTGGAGGTGCCAATGGTAGACGGGACAAGCTGGCGGATCCGAATTCGGCCGTTCTTTGAGGGTGTTGCACAACATCAAGGTGATAGGATCTTGTGTTGAGTACTCGTGAGTCATCGGTACCGCCCGTCACAGCGGTTGAGATACCTGGTTTGACTGTCGTGGAGAAACGAGGAGAAGCCGACTCGCGGTTGGCTCAGTTGGAATTGATTTTGGAGAGGGCTGGATCGGTCGGTGGTAGACGCTTGGGTCCAAACACCACTCTGGCCATGAGCTGATGATGCTTCGGATTGTGGCGGTAGATTCCACGCAGAAGGTGGCGATTGCGTTCGGGAGTGATCGCTGCTGGCGACCGACTGGGGTGAGGCACAGGAACTCTCACATGATGTATCGTGAAGACGCTTCCTGTAGTTTCTGGATGTCACGTACAATCGTTCAGCCAGACATCCCCACAAAAAATGGCGATCTTACGATGGTATATACTCAATGGGCGTGATGGGCGTGATCGGACGTATTTGTCGTGTGTGCTGGGGTATGGTCTACGAATGTCAGTAGTGGCAGGTATAGTGGTCAAGGGGGCCTACCGAATGCTCTCCCTCGCTGCTATGGGACGGGGATTCGTGGTGCCGGTGATGGCTATGAGTAGAAAGCATTGCGCAGTCATGAGAAGATACTAAACCATTCTGAGCGAATGCCTTGTGCCATGTGGAATGCCTTGACCGTGTGGCACAGTCGGGAGAAGAAGCTGGCATAGACGAAAAAAGAACGGCCTGCGCGGGAGGTGAGGAAATGGCGTTATGCGCTCCCTAGAGGATGAAATTGGGGCATTTATGCATTCGTGTGTACAGATCATGATCATATACCCACTCATTTCCAGGGCGCGGAGCTCGGGGTCAAAGGAACACACGCAAGGGGTGTCAGAACTTCTGTAGCCAAACAGTCATACAGATCTACCAATGACCGATATGGGTAAGTCAATTCAGGCAATATACGACAACTTCCTTGAATATTGTCGTATATCTGCAATGATGACTCTTGTTGTGCTCGCAATCCTATTGGGACGCTTACCATCAAGGGCGACGTTCGAGAAGCCTACCCAAGAATATTATAGTGGTATATCGTATTACACTGAGTCAATCATACGCTCTTCTTCACGTAGCTCCAAATACCCGCCAATCCCGAGATTAATGTCGCAGCAACAAAGGCGGGTTTAATTCCAGCTAACGGTTCGAACAAATAGCCATAAGCGAGACGTAAACCGACCGCGGGATCCGATCGTACCTGTAGACTTGAACAGCGCACCCGTCAGCGCGCCTGCTGCCATGCTGCCAGACGTATCATGTTTTCCGCGAAACGTGTCTATCGAAGAGTTGATCCCGTTGTAGACAAGCGCTGTGAATCACTGATTAGTCATGCACCGGCTGACACAAGTTGCCGACGGGAAATGTCAACGCACCAAGTACGCCAGCCGAGTTACCTATGAACGTACCCCTTCTTGTGACAGAGTTGAGGATGCTATTGATCCGAAGGCGTGAATTCGACACGGCTATTGGCCGTCGTGCGCCCTCATTCAAACCCCATATACCACCTACGGCCAGGCCTTGCGGAAACATGTATGAGCATGTGACAGGTCGAAAACAATAAGAATGGCCCAAGTTGGTGATGTGGCGACATTAAGATAAGGTGAGAAGAAGGAGCCGTGGAGAAAGTACACGAGTTAAACGTACAAAACGCGTGCAAGACTCGTGTTGATGAGCCGATAGAGAGGGAGACTTACCGCCGAGGTACATAGTGCCTGTTCCGTAGCACAAGTCGTCACTCCAACCCCGAGAAGGAATAGCAGTTCCGGATCCTGGTAGATCGCTAAGTTTGTCATCATCTAATACGAGATAGTCTAATTGATCCCCGAGCTGGGCGAGAGGGTGTAGTCTAGTGGGGTCGTAGGCACCCAAAAGGAGGTCGCTTGCGGTGACTGGACTGTCGACCGAGGGGCCATCGCGGGAAAACTGGGTGGCGGCAGGGTCTTGAGATCCTGAAGGCGAGTTTGGGGAGTCTTGGGAGGCCATGGAAGACAGAAGGAAAGTGTCTGGTCACGGTCAGAGCAGCGAGCGGAAGAGACTCGAAATTTTGGAAGAGCGCGAGACCGGAAGGCGTGGAAAACAGTTTCCATCTTCATAGCTTGTCAGTCAGTACTTGCTAAATTGGCCAAACTTGGGCAGAAACAATTAGCATGTTGCTGCATACTGTTACATCGGTTCGGGCTGCGCGGGTGCTCGCAACGCCTTCAGTACCGCAGCTCCGGACAATTGCACACAGGTCTCTGTCGAGCCGAGCTGTCCGTGTATGTCCGCCTGCCAGCTCCACCATCCGCGTCTCGTCGCGTTGTGGCATTTCCGTCCCGTGTCGGCCATACAATAAAATTCCGAGACGTGAGTTTTGCATGTCACAGTTTGTGCTCGAGTCGGACACACAATAATCTCCTCCAAGGCTGGGCTACTTCCACGACCCCGCATTCCACGGCCTCCGACCCTGCGGAAGTCGAGGCCATGCAATGTCTTGAGGAAGGCACCCAGAAACTCGAGGAAGGGGATGTCCAGGGCGCCAAGGAACTCTACAAACGCAGCGTAGAGATTAAACGCAATGCCAGCTCCCTTTTCAACCTTGGCGTTACGCACTATCACCTGAGTACGCCGGACTTCTATTTTTTCACGGTTCCAAAATACATGTCAGACGCCATGTCGTCCAGAGGAATTTGATGACGCCATTACCGCCTGGAATGAATCGATAGCGCTACAGCCCACGAGCGCGGACGCACACACAAGTACGTGTCTCTGCTCCGGCTGGTCCCGCTGGTGACATGAACATCCCGAAAGACCTCGCCAGCGCATACATAATATCACCTGTCTCACGACCTGACCTGGCGCTTCATCATTTACAGCACGTAACTCATCATGACTACCATATACGAGCACTGACTATTGTTTTCCAGTATAGCGGCTTCGCTCTCACCGGAAGACCCTGAGATTGCCTTCAATCTCGCCGCAGTTCTGGAAGCCGGTGCGTGATAGAGATGATTTCTTATTGTTCCCAAAATTATCTCACCCGATACGGGCAGCTGGCCGACTCGAGGAGGCCCTGGAATATTACAAACGCTCTAAAGAGAACGGTGTCGATCGCGCCGCAATGCATATCCGGAATGTTTGTGACATTTATCTGAAACCATTTCGACATTCTGATCATGTTCACTGATTTCCTAGGTTAGCGCCAAAATTTTAGGAAAACAGATGCTAGCTGCTGAAGCGGACGATAAGCCCTAAAAAACCGACTCATGACACCGCCCGCTGGCTTAGGCATGTCGCGAACTTCAGCCGCGTTTACCGCAGGGTTTGTCATACCGCCACTTGTGCACATGTATGTGCGACACGACAATAAATAAAATTGACCTGCCCAGTAAATGACATGTGATGATTCGCCGTCCCGTATTGCGATAAGTATCTGATCCCTTCAATCTCCTGGCCCGTTTACCGAGGCGTTATTCTCTTACACTATTGGACGGACAATAAGCATATTTCGGTGGACAAGCTGTACGTGACGATACATCGCATCAGAGCGATCCGATTTAGGTACTATTATGACGTTCCTCTGCCGAGCCATTGCCCTTTGAACTTTCCATTGCAGGCACATCTGCTACTGCTGCTGATCGCTGACAATCTGATCCCTCCCGATTAGTGGTCTCACTAGACCTTGGACGTCTCCAGTTGGAATTGTTGGAGCCTCCGACCCTGCTTGTCAGCCGAGAAGAACCATACAAAGTCCCTCGTTGGGGCGAGGAACCCTGATAGCCGTCACCACCGCGGTAGCCACGTGCTCGATTGGTACGCGAGTAGCTCCCAGTGTGTCTCAAGTAGGCCCCAACGCTGCGTTGCGTGACAATTAACCCGGAATCCCGAGTGGATGCCTTCAAACGCCTCAGGATCAATAACATATCTTCCCGCGTGTACTCGGGACGTGGATGGTCTGCCGGCCGGAGATAAATGATATGGTCATACCCTTCGTCCGATGATGGCATCTGAAAGTCCGAGGCGAATTTCCGCAGAATAGCCATGCCTTGTTGGGCATCCTTGATTGTGGGGTGTGAAGTTCCTGCAAAGTGAGATAAACCCCCGTCGGGAGATAAAGGTTAGCGATTCTAAACTCGGAGGAATATATATATATATATATATATATATAGGGACTTACGTCGTTCGAGACGAGAAGCACAGACCTGCAAGAATGAAAACGAGAGTCAGCAACTTTGGGCTCGTTTGCAGGTCCCCGTTCTCACATGATAGGGGGTATCGAAGACGATAATGCTGATAGAGGTTCCTGGGAACGCGCGGGCGATCGCGCTCCAGTTGGACCGTTGTCTTTCCGAGGGCATCAGTAGTCTGCATGAATAAGTGCACGCGAGTCTGACCGACGTACATGGCATTAAAATTGGTCCGGTCGATGCAAGGAGAGCGACCTTCGCGAAGCGTGTGGTGGGCAAGTTCCTCAACTCGCTGCCGGCTACCCAGGTCATCCTGGTTACAGCGGCAGAACCTGGGGAAATGGGCTTCAAGAGCCTCTGCGAAAGTAGACTAGTGGAATAGTAGAATATGCAGCGGGTCTGTGATCAATGACACCATGCGAACAATGTGGCGGGCTCTACCTTGCCCGATGCAATCAGTCCAACCAAAATTATCACCGTTTGTTCTTCTTCGAAAGGATCGGGAGGGGTTGAGAGAGATGGCCCCGCTCCAGCATCAGGCTCTGACACGGACATGGTAGCTTGAAAGAGACCGGCGTTGCCCAAGAGGCGCTGGCGATACGCCGAGATATTTAACACACCCAATAAAATCATACAGCATCCGGAGGAGATATGTTTGCCGTATATGTCTTGCTACAGCTACACTGAAAATCAAATCATACATACTTCTTGGCCCACAACACTGGCCGGCCCGAATAAAAATCGCACGGTACCCTCATTCTTTCCGAGCAGAGCAACATTCTCCCCGTTGTACAAGGCACTGGGATCGGATCCTGCGAGCGGTTTATGCGGTCGAGGCGGATACTCATTCTGCCGCATCGCAATCTTCAGATGAATCAGTTGATCGGCTTTATAAGGAACTGGTGGTGGCTGGGGAGGGGCAGTAGAGGAATAATGTTGATTTCGTGGAGATGGGTGCGGGGATGGTGAGGAGGGAGTTCTAGGTGACGTATTCACGGATGTGTTTTGCGCGGCTTGGATGAGAAGGTCGATGATGAGATGTGCAATTTCTGTCGTATTTCATTCCAGTAAATATCAGTGTGCCACCAGTGACACCAAGGGACGAAACACTGACCTTGCAAATCTTCTGCCTCCACCATATATGTTTGTTCCCATGCAGCTTTCTCCTTTAGAAGACTGACTATGTGTCGAGCAGAATCGTCACTTGGATTAGATGGTGGAGGGGTCTCCAATGTCAAAAGCAAGGCAGAGGTATACAAGCACCCCAAGGCGACCGTATTGGGTGGGTACATGATGGGAACAAGAGTCCGGTGGCTGCATAGAAGTTGTTGAGACCGTCGAACCAACTAGAACAGAAAGCCGCCACATACCAGTCGATCGTGAGACGCCATGCAAATTTGATAAGCATCTTGGATGCTAAAAGCGAAAATTGATAATTTTGCACGAGTAGACAAGATTAAGAGATTACCTCCCAATTTTCGACCTAATTTGAAAACGTAGGGAAAAGGCATCTTTGAGGTGAAGTTGAAACAAATCGTCTCCAATATCAAGCGTTCCACAGCAAGGAGCCGTTGACGATCGTGTTCGACTGTCTGAATGACCTAAATGCAACTCTTTGACAGAGTAGGCTCAGACTCACCACAGGATCCATGTCAACTTCACCGCCCATTGTCTTTGATTTTGCTGCCAACTCCGGAAATCGAACAGCATAAGAAACCATGATGATCTCCCGCGGCTTTTTCAACGTGTCATGCATCTTCGTTGACACGTACAACGCAGCAAGAGTCACATCCTGTCCCGTGGTTAGCATAGAACATCATAAACCCACAAGACGCGCGCACATAGTAACTGAAATCTTTCCTCGGAAAGAACAGATGAAAGCGGTGAAAGAGATTTTGGGCAGTAGCAATCGTCCTCCGAGGACTATGATCGGCAGTCGGGGAAATGTGCAAGGAAAGAGTTCAAACTACTCACAAACCAATTTTTGCACCCACAACCTCCAAGAAACCGCATGCTTGCTGCCTTACCTTCTCTTCCTGGGAGGCTGAAAGCTTACCGCGCTGCTTCTCAGAAAGATATTCGACCTCGCACACGGTGAAATAAGGGTGGTGATACTTGGAGGACGATGCCGGTAACTGGGACGGTGGCACTTGTTGTTCCATTGTGAAGGTAAAGGGCAGAGTTGTACGGTATGACTTGACGCCACCTGACCGACATTCAGGTAACCTACTTATGATTTCACCACCACGTGATCACGGGGACAGGATTTAGGAAAAGCAGGTGAATTATGGCCAGGCAATCTAATATCTACTTTACTGGACCGTCTCTAGAACATTGTCGTAAACAGAACATGCGCATAGCTTTAGCAAGTATATCACCCAATCAACGACCCGGTCGAAGTCCGTCTAGAAGGAAAAGAAAGCACGACAAGCAATTGTAATAGAACCACTGCATCAACATGCAGGAACGGTCAGCGGAATCTTAACCGTGGTCTAAGATAGATTGTCAGCAGCCGATCACTTAAATTGCAGGGTGAGCACTTGTACTTACGGCGAGGCCCTGTATCAAGTACCATATGTGAATGCTCGAGTTGAAGTATATAGAAGGAAAACGTACGGAAAGACTTGTTTCTTTGTACTTGACACTCATGTCCGCGGCTGTAAGACGCATGGCTTCGATCGCTTCGTCAAGTGTGACCCGATATATACCATGACTGGCCATGGAGAGTTGTGCAGCAGTGATCGCCTTCACGGCTGCACGGAGTACAAGAGAGTTCGATCACAAAAGGAGCATCCAATGAACTATCCGAACCTCCCAGACTGTTACGTTCCTGGACCAAGTTGCGTTAAAGTCCATCAAATACAAAATCGAATACATACGATACAAGGAACCTGCACAAGGCCGTCGATCGGATCGCAAGTTAGGCCAAGATTGTGCTCTGTTACATTGATCAGAACGAACTCCACAAATTTTGACGGGCACGCCATACCAATACCGATCTCTGCAGCCTACACGAACATTAGCCATATGTGACGTACTCGCAGAATCCATAGCCCACTTGTAATACCGTCTCGGGGGAAGCACCCATGCACGCTGCGAAGCCCGCACTGGCCATGGAACAAGCCACTGCGTCAATACATGTTAACTCTATGTTGAACAATGTCGAAGGATAATATACCTCCGACTTCGGCCTGACAACCACCCTCGGCAGCAGAAATGGTACTTCCACGCTTGAATAACATCCCAATGGCCTGAAAATACAATTTCATCAGCCCCACGTGATTGCCCAAACCGAGGGCAAACGTACTGAAGCAGTCAACAAGAACGTCTTGACAGACTTCTCGGGGTCATCACTGACAAACTCGATGATATATTTTAGCACAGCAGGAATAACGCCAGCCGCGCCATTGGTGGGGGATGTGACAATGCGCCCGCCAGAAGCATTTACTTCATTGACTGCAATGGCATAGCAGGAAAGGAAATCGACTGCTGGAATCATTGTCCTGCGCTTATGTTCCGGAATAATCAGTGGCATGTACAGACTAATCGCGAATGCTACCAACAGGGGGCATAGGGAGAACTGGGTGATCAAATGACCCAGTTACACGCGGGGCATGCATTCGCGCGTTTCGAGATGTGACCGGCTCTTGTTCCTCTTCGAGAGACGCGGCGGCCTCCGTACTTCCGGGTGCATCTATAGTACTGAGAGTAGTTGGGGATAAGCCAGGACCAATAAGTTGTACTGTTGGTATCCCGATGCCAGGGTAAAATCTTTTGTCCAAGAATTTTGAACGAGCGGATCAGAGATGGAGAAACAGAACTCACCCTCGCATGAGACGCCTGTAAAGCATCGGAGCGCGTCTTTGCAACTGTAGTCTACCGGGTAATGTCTTTTCGGTGGCTGTCACTCCAGCGCGAATGCAATTGTCCATAACACCCCAAATGCGCATCAGCTATTAAAGAGGTCATTCGTATACAATCGGGGTTGCAGTGACATCGACGACCAATATACCTTGTCATGTATTTCCTGTTCGGAGAGACCGAAGTAGCATTCGTTGTCGTGAACGATTTGTGCAATAGTCAGCTAGGACAGGGATCAGGTCGGCGGTGTCTGAAGGGCTGAACCGATGGAACCCACGTTGTGCTTTTTCGTTAGCGCAAGGAGACTATTCCCTGATTCAAAAGGGTACGGTGGATGGCCTGGATCATTGGTTTCAGGCTGCGCAGGAATAGCATCGCCTTTCTCCACACTGTGGGTCTGATGTAAACGAGCTCCGTGTACCGTACTTTTGTCGACACCCTTGTAGAACAAGTTTTCATCGACTGGTGCGGAGTTAGCAAAAACACTTGCCCCAGGGATACTACGAACCTTTGGTCTTCTCGTTGACGACGAAGCCGCCACCGACACTGGAGATGGTCGACATGGCAATCATGGGTGGAAAGGGAATGCGACAATTTACCTGAAATACTCATTCGTGGCCAAGAGATCTCCGTGTTCGCCAAAACAGGAAAAACGGATACCGTTAGGATGCGTTTTGAGAACTTGATCCCAGCGCCACAGCATATCTCGGTCCATGTCAAAGTGGATAGGTCGTTTTCCGCCAAGATGCAAGCATTTGTTGAGCAGGATAGCCTCGTAGCGTGAAGGAATGGTGCCGCAATCAATTGTCTCGGGATCAGATCCTTCGAGACCGAGGAGGATTGCCTGGGGCGTGTGGTGCCTAGAAAGAGAGTTGAACCTACTATATAGTTTTGAAGTTCCACGGCATACCCTTTACCTAGGAGGGGGAGTCCACGGATAAGCGAGTGATGGAAGTGATATATATATAGGACTGACCGGTTGCTGCAAGCGAACCATAGCTAAGGTGAGAGTCAGGATAACGATGCAAGTTTGTATTGTATGACACTCACAGAACTATTTTGATAGTCCTGACCTTGTAGTAGGTATTAAATGGAGTTCTGGATGACAATGTGCATTTGACATGCCTGGTCAAGCAAACCTAATTCTCTAAGATCCGCGATGAATATTTTCCCAGCGCGCATGGGTCCGACTGTATGTGAGCTGCTTGGGCCGACTTGAAAAGCGGATTAATTTCGTCACATGGGCAGTACTGCGGGAGGTGCTCACCACCAATGCTGAAAAGGTCAAATGTTGAGATAACAGCATGACCCGGCTTGACAGAGTCAGTCTCGACAGGTGGGTCGAATTGCTTGTCCTGGCTTAGAGCAAGGTTGTTCGTAGGAAAGTTGACAACTGGGGAGCGAGAGATACAACGAATGTGGTCGCCGCGTCGGAAAGCGTTGGCTGTCAGAGTGACAGGCGTGCGGAGCCCTGCGCGAACTGTAGAGAACATGATGATTAATAGAACGAGAAAGAGTCTAATGGGTATCAGGCTACGGAACGGGTACGTCGCATGACGGATGGGACTTTGGACGGAACGGAGTCAACGGACTAAGGTTATCCGAATATGGAAGTTTGTGCCACAGTACACTAGTGACAGCTTCGCGGGTGTCGTGCCATGCGTGGTGTGCTACGTTGACGGGGTGTCATTGGTTGCCAATTCAGAGGGAAACAGCTGAGAGTTTGGAGACCAAATCAAAAATTTCAACTGGTGCAGCGGGGATTTTCAAGTTTTTTTTTTGGCAGTCGCGAGGTTACCCCAATCAAATGACCCAAGTTGGACTAAAGTCTATCGTCCTCCTCGACTTGTTCTCTTTGCTACCACAACCATTGCATTACTTTTGCTACGATCTTGCCACGACAATCCCAGCCATATACATCACGCTCACGACAGGTACTTTCTTCGTGGACCTCCTCGCTGACCTGGTCGTCCACATACCCCCCAAAGATTTAGCCCAACCCGCCATGAGCTCCCCCCTATGCTCATCTTTCGATGGCACCCATATTCGCGAGCGCCACTCATCGTCCAACTCGACTTCTTCGCGTCCACCTGCCTCATCCTCCACCTCCTCTCTGCCTCCCTCATCCTCTGCCACTAATCCAACTACCCATCCAATCTCCCTTGACGCCCTCCTCGCTCAACACGCCAATGCTCCAAATCCTCCCCTCGCTGCCCTTGACCAGGCACTTTCCGAACGAAACATATTCTCCACCCAGAACACTCAGTTGTGGAAGCTGATCGAGAAGCAGCGCAGTGGCTACAATCAAGTCCTCAAGGAGCTCGAACGCATGCGGACCGAACGTGATACTTATAAAGCCCGTCTTCAGGCCGCTGGTCTCAGCGTCGAGCTCGTCAAGAAGGACAAGGACAAGCCCAAATCATTAAGACCCTCTGTATCCAACACTGCTATGTCCATCGTTTCCGAAAATGGTTCTCTCGATCCCCGTGCGGCCATGGTCCGACGTGTGTCTGATACATCAGGTTTGTACACCCCCTTCCCTCCAGCATACAATCGGTCTTTCGCTGAGAATGCAGCATCAGGTTCTCGCAACGACGATCGTCCTGCCACCCCACCTCAGTCGCAAGATGCAAACGGCCGCGATCTTCAGGCACCCCATCCCAATGGGTCCTCCAATGTATCCTTGCCACCTGCTATCGTACCGCCGAGATCGGTGTCTCTTCAGCAGGGAAGCTCTAGCGCTCCGTCAAATCCACCTCGTTCGAACGAAGCGGAAATGGCATATACTCGTGTGCCCACCTCGGTCAACAACTCAGGATCTCCAATGCCACAGGGCAGGTCTTCGCAACAGAGTTCCATTCCATTGGGCTTGCATGATGCTAATGGGGTTTTGGGATCTCACGCACACACTCCTTTAATTCAACACACCCCCAACACCGTGGTGTCGCCACAGGCACCTTCGCTCTACTCGGCCTCCGTCTCCTCTGCACCCGGTACCCACCTGACATCACTTACACCTCATTCTTCTTCCAGCCTTAGCTCTAGTTTGCTCAGTCCAATTCCTGAAAATTCGAAGCCCATAAACCGAGACTCGAGCGTTTCTCTTCCAGACGAGGCCAAGCGTTACTTTGCTAACATGAGTGAAACTCCACTGCAAAGTCCAGGGTTGACTGCAGCCGTGGCAACATCTGCACAAACCCAGGCGCAAACGGGCCGGGGCGCCAATACTGGTAGGAACTCTCCCAACAAATTAGGGCGCGTTGGTACCCACGGCGGAGATGAGAGCGAGTTTCTCGACATGGACGAGGAGGAGGATCGAGTTGAAAAAATTGAGCAGCAACAACAGCCCCCGTCGGCCATTGACGGGAATGACAAACCTGCCGATACAGACGATTTCCCTATGCCGCCTTCACACGGTCCCACCCAAGTACACCGACCAAGTCACATCCAGAGCGGCCGATCGCAATCCATGCCAAACTCGGGACCCCAGTTGTCTCCAGCCCCAGAAGCGGTCGTGGCATCGCAGACACGTTGGCATTCCCAATCCGATAGTTCCATGTTGTCACAATCTCAGTCGTCTCTAGAATCTACGCCATTGACGCCTCAGCCTGACTCTCCCTTTCCGGAATCCTATCTTTCACCAACGAAATCTACGCATGGTACCTCCAGCAACGGACTCAATCCCACTTTCCGTGCGCTCCCTCTTATTGCTGGCGACCTCAAATCTACTCGTGTCATAGTTTCGCATTCCTCTATCAGGCCGAATGATCGAGGCAAGGAAGTATTGTCTTTTGAGATTGAAGTGGATCCTGGGAAAGGCAAGGAACCCTGGAAAGTAGAAAAATTATACTCTGACGTACTGGGACTCGACCATCGGCTAAGGGCTGTTGTTGGGAAGGGTGTCTCAAGGAAGATTGCCTCCCTTCCGGAGGGTAAATTGTGGAGGGATCACGCACCTGCAAAATCCGATCAGCGTAAAGTAAGCAAAACCCAAAGACCCGAGTCTTTTTAGCGCTGAACATTACCCCCCCAGGCCGCCCTAGAGGCATATCTGCAGTCATTAATTGATCTTCCAGTCAAGAACAAGGATGAAGTGATCGCGTTCCTGACTTCGGACGTTGTTCGTGATACAAAGAAGCCAGTGATGCAAGCCGGACACAAAGAAGGCTACCTCACCAAACGAGGCAAAAACTTTGGTGGATGGAAGACCCGGTACTTCGTCTTACAAGGTCCTGTCTTCGAGTATTATGAAAGTGTGAGTACTTGTAACTTGAGCGCTGTTCTCCCATCTAATACTGGAAACAGCGGGGCGGTGCTCATCTTGGTTCCATCATCATAACGAATGCGCAAATAGGTCGCCAACAGCGAACGACAGACAATGACGACGAGAAAAATTATCGGCACGCGTTCCTTATCATTGAAGCAAAGAAGGGGCCTGGCGGCTCTAACCCACGGCATGTCCTCTGTGCTGAAAGCGACTCTGAGCGGGATAGTTGGGTGGACATACTCGTTCGTTATGTGACGGGAACCTTCAGTGAGGATTCATTTACTCCGGCCTCGATTGGTCCAAGCCCCATCTTGGTCGACGTCCCCCAAACTCAAAACCCTGGATCGGGCCAATCTCGTTCAAGCGTGAGCTCGAATCAAGATACCGTCACCCCGCCAAACGGAAAACGCGGCATCAGAGCTTTGTCAAAGGATGATATCTCGCGAGCCACAGTAATACCTATATCCCAACTTACGCAAGACGCGAATAATTCCAAGTTCTTCCGGTCAGCGCTTCTCCCAGGTTCTGCCTCGATCGACGAGTCCTATTCCTCCAGTCCAACTAAATCCGTTCACACTGTCAACACAGACCGGGACCAGTCCGCTCACGAAGAGTACGCAAAAAGGTTTGTCGACCGCACGGAACCTTCGTTATCAAGTTCCCTGCCCACGACCTCGCCCCTTGAAGTTGCTGTTCAGGGCTTGGTGGCG
This sequence comes from Xerocomellus intermedius, assembly GCA_038090955.1. NCBI lineage: Eukaryota > Fungi > Basidiomycota > Agaricomycetes > Boletales > Boletaceae > Xerocomellus > Xerocomellus intermedius. The sequence goes on from JBBPNP010000200.1 coordinate 25,817, forward strand.
CTCAGATCGAGCTCGGAGCTCGGTCATTATGCAGATATGGACCGACGAGCGGCGTATCCCAAGCAAGAGCAGGGCACACCTGAATCTGGTCAGTCCCGGGAGGCTAAACGGGACAGGAAGTCATACCACCCTGGCTTGGCCGCCGTGTCTGGTTCGCCCCCAACAGCCATATTCCCTGACCGCGCTTCTTCACCCGATCTTGCCTCTCCGCCTTCGCGAGGCGGCGATCCGAACGGGAAGGTAAAGATTTCGGGACCTCTAAACGGTGCCCCCATCCCCGCAGGCTACAAGTTCGGCGGCAAGGATGCACCAACGGAGGGGACTTCGTCGAGTGACAGACGAGAAAAGGCCAAATCAAGGTCATTTTGGAACTTCGGACGACCCGCCGACAGACTCCCAACGTTTGCTCCTCGAGCCGTGTTTGGAGTACCGCTGGATGAGTCACTCGATGTCGCCGAGATCGCTCGTCTACCAGCAGTTGTCTTCCGATGTATACAGTATCTTGAAGCAAAAAAGGCCGACCAAGAGGAGGGTATTTATCGCCTAAGTGGGAGCTCTGCTGTGATCAAGGGTCTGAAGGACAGATTCAACACTGGTGTGTTTGGCCTCCCACCCTGGCACTATGGTGCGCTAATGATCATTAAAGAAGGCGACGTAGACCTTCTGGCATCCGATGAATACTGGGACCCCCACGCCATCGCTGGTTTGTTGAAAGGTTTCCTTCGAGAACTGCCTGCTAGCATTTTAACGCGCGATTTACACATGAGATTCCTTTCCGTAATGGGTCCGTGTTTTTCCTTGTCTTGTCGCATCGGCGTGTAGTTGACACCACTTGCAGACTTTGTGGAGCCGCAAGAGCGCATCCGCGAACTATCTCATCTCATCGCGTCGCTGCCGATCGCCAACTATAGCTTACTTCGCGCGTTAACCGCCCATCTGATCCTCATTGTACAAAACTCAGCCGTCAACAAAATGACCATGCGAAACGTCGGCATTGTCTTCAGTCCCACGCTTGGTATACCCGCTGGTGTCTTCAGCTTGATGCTTGGAGAATTCAATCGGGTTTTCAACGTTGATGCAGTCGATGATGTTACGGAGGATGACGCAGACAAGGACGACGAGCTCAGTCGGCGAAATAGCCGACAGTATTCAGACGCAGCGGCGGACCAGCTTCTCGGTTTGGCGGGGAGAACATTGCATGGTTTGTCGTCCCCTCTGCTGTATGGGGTACCTACCACTCACGTTCGTCACTTCCTTAGCATCGACGGAGGAGACTCCTTCCGAAGACAGTGACAGCCTTTCAACCCAGTACGAGAGCGGCAACGATACAACAGAAAATGATGCAACAGTGGAGCCCAGTCAAACACGCTCAAGCAATCCATATCAGCACTCGGAAGTCCTTACACCCGCTCAAGCTGAATTTCCCACAATGCAATCGCAGTCACAGTCGCATGCAGCCCATGTCGCTGCCAGTCGCGGATTAAACATTGCCGTCGCTAGTAAGAGAGCCAACCGACACAGCCGGGTAATGGGCTTGCCGGTATCGCCACGACCGCTAGCGGATGCGATTCCTATTCCTTCTCCGGTTCCCTCGCCCCTGCGGACTGCAAAACAAAGTTAGCAGGGATCGCATTATTCTTCCATCCTTGCACCCTCCGACACAATTGTTGTCTGTCTTTTATGAATTTGCATACCATGAAATGTGTCTTTTATCTATACCCTTTCTTTTCCGCACCCCATGCCTTCTGGTGTATATACCCGACTGGCTCGATAGCCATGGACGTTCAGGACGGCTCAGCATGTGAGAAATGTAAAGGTTATGTGAACCTCATTTCGCCCGCGAAAACAGGTGCGACGTTGAGAGTAGCCAAAATGTTTTCTGTAGACTTGTGATGGTTTTAAACACAATTTTGTCAAGCTCGGTATTCGACAATGACTATGTAGCTCATAATTTGCGCAAATCATTTACTACTTTCGACATGTGCTGCGCTGGTCATCGTAGAGGATGTATGTAAACTCTTGCACGAGCTTGTTGACTTCCAGCTCCTTCTCGAACAGCAAGTTTAATGCACTGTACTCCCGTCGGCTCACATGGAAGCGCAAGACGAAGTCAAACAGATACCGTTCTCGTTGTAAGTGGACCCGGCGTTAACATCTGTGCGTAGTCGCTAGAAGAAGGATCCAGCTTCGTTTCTCTGCTGCGAGAAATAGCCAGCATCCCAGCCAGAACGACGCTTTCTCGGGCGCCCAAGTCTAGCACGTCTTCAAACCACTCTCCTCGTACTGCCGTCAACAGGTGGATAGATGTTTTAAGGAGAAACCATTATCCTCTTCCACGCGGCACGACTGCCTCAGTGTTGCGACTCCTTTTCCCAGAAGACGATACCCAGAGGAAGTTCGGTCTACAGGAAACACTCCTCGCACAGTATCTCGGCCAATGCTTGGACTCGTCCACAGTATTCACCGGGAGTACAAACCGTCTGAAACACTGGGGTCACGAGTCCGCTTCCGGCTGTCTTGGCGAGGAGCTCCTTAAACATGCCGTACCTGGAACAGAGGTGCCTTATAAGTGATTCGCGAGTTGTGGCCATATTGACGCATTGCTTCAGAACGCTATTGGACCCAAGAGCCTTCAAGAGGTTGACGCACTCCTGGACGAACTGGCGTCTACGTCCCTTTTCTCCGACAAGTCCTTTCACGATGGAAACGCGTCCACATCTAATAATAAGCGCTCTAAATCTTCGATCTTACGCTCTCTCTATGATTCCCTCCCAGCTACTGATGCCGCCTATCTCACTCAGATCATTCTCAAAGACTTACGTCCTCTGCTGTATGCACCTCCCTCAGCGATGACCAGTCACGTCTTGCTCGCCTATAACACACGCAGCAAGCAAGTGTTAACAAGGGAGCAGTTCATGAAGGAATGGGACCCTTCTGGATCTATGATCAAGATGTACAAAGTACGTGCAAAGCTAGATGAGGCTGCCATGGGTTTCGAGGCGGGCGGCACGCTCGTGCCCGCCCAGCCGCGCTGGGGTGTGCCGGTGGAGGTCCCAAAGTCGGCAAAAGGTCGGGGCCCGCTGCATGCTCTTGAACTTTTAGACACCGATAGCCATATCTGGGCCGAGACGAAATATGACGGCGAACGGGCTCAGATACATGTTCGGTTTTGCGAGGACGGAGAAGTAAAGATCGCTATATTCAGCAAGAGCAAACGGGACTCAACGTTGGATCGCATTGCCGTGCACTCGTAGGTGTTATGGCCTCGACGCTGTAATGTCGAATTGAACGTCGAGAGTAGAATCATCAAAGCGGCATTAGCAGGAATAGGAAAGCAAACTATCATTTTAGATGCCGAGATGGTTGCGTTCTCAGATGAGAGGAATGCTATCGATGGTCAGTGCGAATGTTCGATTCGGACGCTTTAATTATTGAAAGGTATGCATGTACTAGAGTTCTGGCGGATACGAGGCCTTGTCTCGCGTACGGCGCAAGGAGCTCGAGCAACCATGAACTTATCCAAAGGAGAGCCAATCGATTCGCACCCCCTGTGAGTACCTTGTTCATTTCTACGAGGTTGGATCTTTCATACATAAATAGGGACTCGTGTCCTTCTCTTCATTCGTCCCCCCCGGAATCTCTCCGTCTTGCTCTTGTGTTTTTCGACGTCCTTCTCCTTGGAAATGCCTCGCTTCTGAACGTGCCATACTCGATACGGCGTTCCATGCTTGAAAGCGTCATTCAGGAAATACCGGGCCAGGCCATGATCGCTGAGCGCTCCGTGGTATCTAGTGGTCCTGAGGTATGTATAGAAAGCGCCTCCAAGAACCTTCGAGAAGTATGGGCACAGCGCATAGCAGAAAGCCAAGAGGGTTTAGTTCTCAAATCGGGGGAAAGTGCGTACGGAGACTGGAGGTTGCCATGGGTCAAGGTACACAATCATGTTGGAACAATCGCACTTCTGACCCTTGTGTTCGATGGAAACAGTTGAAGAAAGACTATGTTCCCGGGTACGGGGACACTATTGATCTTGTCGTAATTGGTGGTTCGTGGGAGAAGGATCGCGCGAGGGAGCTCCGAGGTAGGCACTAGTTTTTGATCGGGGTCAATTCATCTCAAAGCGCCTCAGTACCGCCTTCGACCCTAACAAGGTTTTACATTGGTGCATTTGGCAATTCTTCTCAATGTACAGCCAATGTAAGTTCTTTTAGTTGGTACTCGCACATACAAGGATGAGAGACCTTTTGTAGCCCACAACAAAACCCCATTTTGTTGTTTATTTCACTGCTTCATACGGCTTGTCCCGGGAACAGCTAGAAGAGTTCAATTTTTGGGTACGAGCAGACGCAGTCGAGCCATCGGTGAGAGCGCTAGTCTTTAGACCTCGAACGATTCGAGATACTCAACGGCACGGATTGACAGGCGTCTCGGGACGAACTTTCATATTCGTACTCGATACTTCAGACGCTTGCCGAGCCAACGGTCCTTCTCCGAACCCCGATTCCAGTTGAATTATGCGGTGCTGGGTTCACGAAAAGCCCAAGCAGCAAGGTCAGTGTACGTCTTCCAATAACATTAATCCCTGACTGATTTAAGAAGTACTATGAACTACGGTTCCCCCGAATCACGAAGATCTTTCGATCATCCGAGCGTTCCTTTATGGAATGTCTCACCCTTCGGGAACTACAGACAATCGCGTACGAGTCCACTGGTCGCGAGATTCGGGATGCCGACGCATACAAGGATGTCGATGACTGGGCAAATCGCTTGTGGGGAAATGAAGAAGCCATGGATCAAGAGCGAGATGAAAATGAAGAGAGACGATTGAAGAAACATGCAAGTCTGAGGGAGGAGTGGGAATCAAAGTTCGAGAACCTCGACATGCAACGGGCAAAGAGTAGAAAGAGGAAACAGGAGGACGTGGAAATGTCGTATTGAGTAGTACGAGCTGTATTAATATGAAGATCTTTCCACTCATGCGCCAGATTCTGAACTGGCATTTCTCATCTGAAGTTTTGAAGACACGGGTCAGCCTGCGGCGACCACATTGAGGACAGTTATGCAAATCGATGAAGTAGACCACGAGGCTCGAGTTTCGATTGATCTACAACGCGCATGGCTTCATCCGTACACCTGCATGCAACCCTACGAGCAAACTGGTTAGTGCATACATATGGGCCACCATGAGTAAGCGCGAACTCGCGGTAATATAATAGTAGTTCTTGGGGTTTTAATCCTCGTCATTATGGGATGCAAATATCGTCACCGCAACTGCCTGAGGGCCTCTTTCACCGTACTCCGTTCGCCCAGGAGGGCAAGGATCTGCCATCGTTGGTCCCGAACCTCTCGATCTTTGAGAAGGATAACGTCTTCATCATCCATTACCTCGTTTTCACCTATTGCTAGCCTCATGGCTGCTGCGGATTGGTTTGGAAGCACAGCAGGGGAGAGCGTGAAAAGTGAATCAAAAGAAGATGCGGTGAGAACGCGATTGTTCGAGCGCGGGCCAGAAGGATTGATGGATGCTATTGCATGTGAAGTAGAAGTGAGAGAGACGGCGTGTGTGATAAGCTGTTTTAGCTTTGCCTGACGCGGTTTTAGGGACATGAGGATACATGTAAAGAACACTTACCTCAAAAGCGAGCATCATTAGTGATGCCACAGTGCGAGACGGCGCGCCTAGATTGTGCTGAGCAGATATAAGATTGATCCTGTCGGATATATGCTGCAAGGTTGGGGCCCTGGATATGGATGCGAGGTGAAGTGGTAGACGACTGCCTGGGGGTTCTGCAATACAAAGGGTTGAATGGGAAGAGGAAAGACAGAGGTGGCCTGCACTCACCACCGCGCTCTGGAAGAAGAACCACGCCTCTGTCTCGTGCAATCTCATCCATGTCTTTGCGTGGTCGTGGGCGTTCTAGGGCACTCGACTGTACGGGAAGGTTGCGCACCCTGTCCCGTTCGCGTCTGCCCAAGGAGACAGTCCATCGTTTGAGTCTATTCGATCGTAGTGTGCCATCCATATCGTCGGGCCCTTGGTATGGGAGGACTCTACGCCGCTTGCGAGGGGGCTGCTTTGGGGCATCCGGGGGTGGTGTGGGGGGTCTTCGATGGACCGTGAAATCAAACAAGGAGATGATCAAGGAATTGTGCAACTGGACTATGACAACCCTTAGCTACGCGTCGACAGCGACGCGAGGATAGACCTACCTAGGTTTGGTGCATCCAGGGCCTGGCGAACAGAATCCTCGAATTCCTGTCTCGATATTCGGGCAGACACGAACTGGCTGAGGGCATTGAAGTAGGCCGTTGCCTTTGGGCCCAAGGCGACGTTGAGCTGGCCTTGGATCGTGGATGTCGACGAGAGCGACATGGCTGAGCGCCAAGGTGCCGTGGGAAAGAGTGATCCTGGAGCTCCTCGGTTGCAAGCGCGCTTCTTCTTGTTCTTAACTTCACCGTCGTCCACATTGTCGATGCCCGCATGGATCGTCCTGTGACATCCAAGTCGCGGGGCATCTGTCGCTACTACTCCACTTCCAGGGGCTGCTTTGCCGGAGACGACTGCAAGTTTCTCCATGGCGCCGACGAGAAGCTGACCCCGTATGACAAGGCAAAGGGGTGCAAGTACTATGCCAGAGGTATATTCATTACCTCTGCTATCCACCGTCTTTCCTAACGCCATACCAGGCCATTGTACTCGCGGGGATCGGTGTTGGTTCCGGCATGTCCTTCCAAAGGTAGCTCCGGACGACGAAAGAATCCAATTCAACGAGGAAACATGTTGTATCTGCCTGGAGAAACCAACTGCATATGGCTTACTCAGTAAGTCACCCTCAAGCGCGGCTACTGGTCGAGTAGTACTGATTCATGCACAGCGGACTGCAGCCATGTATTCTGTCTCGAGGTCCGCTGATAACACATTGCGCCCCACTTAGTGATACTCACTGCCTACCCAGTGTATCCGTCAGTGGCGTGCTCCTGCAGGCAAGTCACCCGATGTTGTCCTTTCGGGCACGATCAAGTGTTGTCCCCTCTGTCGCACCCCATCTCGTTTTGTCACACCGTCTGCGCATTTCTTTCCGAATGGTAGCTCTCGCAAAAAAGAGACGGTTGATGTCTATAAAGCCAGCATGGCGAAGGTATCTTGCAAGTAAGTCAATGGCTCTCCTCTTGCTACTCTCATCCGACCTTGATTTCTAGGTACTTCGATGAGACATCGCGTACTGGGAAGCCGTGTTGTCCTTTTGGAATAGATTGTTTCTACCAACACACCAATCCCGATGGTACTCCCCATGTGTTCCGCCATGGCGCAAAGCACTCCATGAATGTGGGCTTTCGCATTATGATAGTTTACATCAAACATGATTAATGCCAACCCCTAGGTCTATCGGAGACATCGCCTCAGAGGTGCAAGCTTCCCTCCTGCCCGTTTTGATTACGATGATCCCATCGAGTTCTTGCAACATATTTTCGAGAATCCGATCACCAATCTTCATGCTACGCTTGATGTTATACGAGCCAGCCTTCCGGCACTGATGGAAGGACTTGCATCGAGTAACGAACCTTGGAGCCACGATTTAGGTGAGGATGAGGATAGTTCCATTGACCCTCTTGAGCTGCTGGTACGTAAACTATCCCTCCCTCCCCCACTTTGTCACGAAGCGCCTTGTAGATGTAACTCTAACTTTTCCCCACTTGTTACCATGTCACGCATCATGACGTATCTCGAGTAGGAGGACAATCTGGTTATGCACGACGAAGCGGAAACCTCCCTTTCCACTGCTGCGGAGGGAGATAGTCCACAGTCTACGCCAGTGGAATCACTCCTGGAACATGTGCCGTTACCGACGCAGCAGACACCACTTTTGCCAGAAACGCGTGTCGCTTCTCAGCCTCAGCTTACACGTCTCCCCTCGCGATTCAGCACGGCAATGAGTACTCACAGTCAGCAGACGTTTATCATTGATATCTCGGATGACGATGACGATGAAGATGAGGAAGAGGAAGAATCTGCTCAGAATGCATTCGATACCGGTCCTGAGAACTCCATCGAATCATCTGACTCCCCCCTTTTGGCAAGCACGCCTGTCCCTCAATCGTCACCGGAGCAACAACAACCAAGTGCCCCCCAGTCTGTTGGGAATAGTCACGCGGACATGTCGCTTAGCCGCCCTCAATTGGAACATGACGTAGACCCACCTTTTATGACAGATGGTCGTGGTCGTGTTGTGTGGAGCAGCACTCGGAATGCATCTGGACGAGGCACTGTCGCCGAAGGCCGAGCGTCACGACACTCTCGAGCCGGGTCGGCTCCAAGAATTGCATGTCCATCACCCAGCACAACTCGCCTTGTTTCAAGTACTCGTGGGCACGCATGGGGTGGACAGGACATCCAAGGCATAGATGGGAAGGTAGGTGGAGGGGAACAGAGCAGTGATGCGGCCTGATTTGTACCGGGATGACGAAGATTTTACTTTGTATTTTAGTTTGCATGGTACCTTTGCATGAAGTTCTTACGTTTATTGCACCATCACTTGCAGTTCAGCTACTCTGAGCGTTCGCATGAGACTTGCAGGATGGACCCAGTCAATGTCCAACAGTGGCACTTACTTAGATGAAGACTCATCAAGATATACAGCACCACCGCCACTTTGTGCAGATGATCGATGATCATTGTTTCCTGTCCAAATTGCCGCGAGGGAAATCCTGGGCTCAGTACGAACATCTTACCTGGAAGGCTCCCACTCTAACCAAGATGTACGATCGCTCTTACCCAACATTTCCTGGACTTAGTACAATGGGGCGAAACATTGAGTGGAAGAACGATAACAGATGCAATTTCGGGCTAGCAATAGCCACGACACCTCGCACTGTAAATACAAAAATCCAACGATGACAACCCACCATCCGCATACAATATGTAACAAAGAGAACTATGGCCCACAGAAGGCTTGATTAGATTATATGTTCACAAACAATATGATCACACATCGGTATGAACTAGCCACGCCAAGTCCGAGGTGGAATTGTAGGCAACGTGTGTCAAGAGGAAGGCAGCCGGACAAATTAAATCACCGTTCCTATGATGGATACCTCGTGGACGGTCACATCCCGGTCACGGATCGCTCTTCTCACATTGAGTCTGTCCAAAAATCCAGAAATCCTCTTTGAGTAAGTATATGAGGTGTGGCATGATGGAACTTACACGGCCAACATGGAATTCACATAGCCTACATCATCAAGAGTCAGCATTGCACCATCCGGCATTGGGAATATTGCACCTACTTTGGCCAATCACACTGCCAACTGAGGCTACCCAATAGGTGTCGCATTGAGCAAGGAACTTCACTGGTCGGTTAGCAGCTGGCATGCAACCTACCAACTCTGTCAGACGTACCATGATACCGGTGGCCATTGATACTATGCTGACCAAATAATGAAGAAGTTAATAGAAAAAGAAAGCGCCGGCTTACCAAGTAAAAGCACCCATGTTGATGCAGACTACCGCCAAATCCTGGATAACAGTGCGTTGCCTCCGGAAGCCAGATTTCCACAGATATTTGAAGATGCTGGATGTGATGAGAATTCGCACAGAGTACCTGCGCCAGCCATTGGTAGTATTAGCTGACAATATAGTATGGTAATTCAAAGAAATCAGCAAACGTCTCGATACAATACATGCACCTCACCGGACACTGCAGGAAGTATTGCATGGATTCAACTCGAGCGCTATAAAAGAAATGTTTCAATCCTGGTTGACATGAGCAAAAGTGCACGGACATATCGACGTTGTACCCTGGAATTGTTCAGTCACAACCAAGTCAGTGTGAGAGAGTACGTACATATTCCGAAAACTGGTGAAATCGACAAGTCAGAAGGGGCTCAGTACTTGGGTGATAGATGTACCAAATTGCAAAGTTCCCAAGACAAACTGCAAGGGAGTAAGGTGAGAAGCGCGTGTTAGCTACATGGGACTGACAACAGCAAGAGTAAGAAGCTTGTTCTTCCCGCTGACTATGGGGACATCACTATTCGCTAGGTATCTATTGACGATAATGACTCACTTGTCCATATGCGATGGCAGTAAAAGCTGACCAACGATTTGTAGTGTGTTGTATGATGTCAAGGATTCTTACAGACCATTGCACGGTAAAGGCGATGGCATTCTGGTAAGTGGGTAGTAAGCACAAAACCAACAGGCCCACGTGGGGACTCACAGTGAGACATGTCGTAGTCTGCAGTCCAGATTATGGATATTAAGTATTAGAGAGCGCGTGGTCGTCTGAATCACTTACAAGCCCGCCCCTAAAGGTCACATCATGAAAAATGCAACTCGACTGCATACCAGATGATTCAGGGCTTACCATGATAAGTGATTGTAGCAATTCGACGAGTCGCTTCGATCACATGATACGAATAATGTCCAGAAGAGTTGGGCATCCCCGACCAGATGGATAGTGTCGGCTAAGCTAGAAACAAGTGTTATGGTGATGCACGAGAAAAACACGGCGATACGACCCACAAGATCCAGAGCACCTAAGGGAACTCATCAGACACATAGTTAAGAAAAACAAATGTGCGTACTAAGGTTTTAATAAGTCTCGGATCATTCGGAAACCAATAGGAGTAGTAGATCGACTGGCCCAATGCAATACCATACATGCTGGGAACATCAGGTTATGGGGAAATGCACGAGTTCGAGTGCACATACAAGGTAGAAAGTATGAATCCTGTCAAAATTTATAAGTTTTCAGATATCGGAGGTCTGCAGTGATTTATTTCCCTATCAGTAGCGGGGATGCCAGAGGACTAGAAGACATAAACGCCGCAGTATCAGGGAGTCGTTCGGTGTCACGAGCGTAGCACTGAAAATTCCGTGCTTTTCAATCTTGGCTACTGACTGTCGCTCGCCAGCGCTGCGGCTGCAGGGTCTGAATCCTGCATTCTCGCATTTGAAACATGGGCGAGCCGTGACCTTGTAAACAAGGTTCGGACTAGTATGTAGTCAGTAAAGCAATTACGTTGACGTTTGAACATTGTCAGTGCAGCGGGACAATTTCCGCTGGTGAAATCGGTGAAGCTCTCTTGTCCAAATTGCCGATAAATGGAACGCTCTTACTGTTAGTCAAGAAATGGAAAACGGTGTTCGTCTCGATCCAGGGTTCAGTGAGGGGTGATAAAGTTGGCCTCGTTCAGGCAGGTGGTGCGGTCGCGATTGAATTAAACAGTAAACAGTATCGGCTACACTGCTGATCCGGATTCCGGGCTAGCTTCAAGTGTGACTGTAGGGCACCGTCACACTGTGTCCGACTCACAATCGACGCCCATATGCCCTGATGGGTTTTTAATTTGATTATCAGAAATTTTGCGTTCATAACTCAACAGTATGCCTCACGCACTGACCCGGGCGCCCAAGTGCAACCGATTTTCAACATGCCTGTCAGGGTCTTGATCACAATGGTGTGGGTGCGCAGGTGTTGGCAGATATCGTATCGCCGGCATCCTTTGTGGTCGGAGTGAGTTCGTTGCTTGCTTGCCTGACGTGGGTGGTCGCTCTTACGCTGGTCACCCGCTACACTCTTTGACCATTATGTATATCGGACAACTTTCAGCGCGAGAGCATAAACTTCGTAGACCACATCCATGACTTACTGGACGTATATCACTCGTTTTTGCGCTCACGACACGGTGTGACGACGTGAAACCATCTCTTGGTCCATTGCAAAACAGAAAGATACTATCGTATGTGACAGTGACGCAAATTAAAGATAAACGAATATGCAAGCGACCTTCTCGAGGCAACATCGAGCGAAAATTCTTGACGATAAGCCACTCACTCGATGGTGATGCGCGTGGGCTGCTGCTGAGGCCGGGAAAGAGGCTGGGGCTTGGGGAATGTGCACCGTTTTCCATCTTCGCCTTGACCTCTTCGGGTTCTTGTCAGATGGGGGGGGGATTGCGAACAAAATCTCCACGACACTCACCTTGATATGTACCCTGGGGGAGCATGCATCCATGGACGTTAGCCCGCTAGGCGCATGGCGGGACAGGGGCTATTGACGAGGCTGCGTCGCTCAATCAAGCCTCGGGCTTGTCACCCCTTGGTCATGATGCTTGTCAGTTAGAGTGGGGAAAGGTGTAATTGTGGGTCGTCGTCGGCGTAAGGTAACCTTTCGGTCGGCGTTGTTCAAATCTGCGTGAGAGCTAATGCAAATGTGCTGAGCACCGGTGTGTCATCAACAGCACTAGTGATGCCCTTTGGTATGCGCCGTACGACTCGCCTGGTCCATGCTCAAGGTTGAGTACTGAGTGATCCAACGTAGGCGTGGCGGCGTACTTGAACATGATCAAGTATCGACAAGTCATGAACGAACGAAAACAATGGTCGCAGGTCCACTAAAGAAACGCACAAGGGTACTGGTGCCGCGATTCCCGGCCCGCGAACCAATACAAACAGCGATGTCGTCGTCGTGAATCGATTCCACCCCCACTTCCTATACAACACATAGATGATTAAGAAAACTACCACCCCAGCAGCGCACCGAATGGCTCCTCCTCCTCCCCACTATTAGGGGGCAAATTCCACATACGGACTGTAACCACCGGTCGTTCGCGCTCCACCTTTGGGCGCAAAATTAATGGCGACGGGTCACTCTCCTTGTCTGCGAGGCCGAACCTGGCGGCCTCCCCCCCTCCCGATTTCGCCCTAGTCGTAATGGGACCGCGCTCCTTCGTCATCTGGACGAGCGGCGCGAGGACATTCTTGACCTCTTCGAGGGGTGTTTTCTCCTTCCGTCCCTTGACCTCCTGAGAAGACAGCCTCGCCAGCTTGGTCCCCAAATCGGCCTCCTTGGCAGCTATCCATTGCTTCCTCTCCGCAATCACCTCCTCCGCCTCCTTGATCTGTTCCTTTCGCGTGCGCCATGCACCGATTATCTCTTGTTCTCGTTGCCGCACCGCGGACAGAATTTCCTCCTCACGTCTCGCCATCGTAGCAGCGACCTCCTCCTCGCACTTCCTTATAGCCACACGGAGTTCTTCTTCACGCTTGCCTATTGCTTCCCGTATCCGTGTGTCGAGCTCAGACTGAGCTGTCGAGAAAAGATTATGCAAACGGAGAATCTCGGCATCTTTTTCCACCATTAGGGCAGTGAGTTTTGCGGTTTCCCTTGCAGAGATTTCGCGTTCCTTTGCGATGACGACAACCTTGTGCGTTTTCACTGTCGAGAGCCTGTAGGCATTCATTTGGTGGGTTTAGCATACAACACGAGAGAGCGGGAGAGACGGACATTTTCTCTGCCTCGACGACTTTGATGATTTGGGTTAGCAGTTCATGTTGCAGAAGGTCTGCGGCCGAGGGTCTCCTTGCCGGCTAGCATAGTAGCAAGGCCCAAAGATGTAAAACGATTGAGGCGAATCAGGACGTGATAAGAGGCCACTCGACTCACGTCCAGACTCAGCATCACTCCAATGGCACTCGATAGCTTTTTGCTGTAGCCTCCCGGTAAAGGTGGTATGTCTCCACTTCTAAAACTTGATTTGTGCCATACCGAGAGGCGCGTCTAAACGAACACACCTTATAAATTTGCTCAGGTCGGCGTACCTCTTCGCCTGAAATGGGGGCTTGAGGGCGCAAAGTTCGTATATGAGACACCCGAGCGACCAGATATCCGATTTTGAGCCGTAAGCTTTTCCATCCATTAGTTCTGGAGACATGTACAATGGTGTCTGATACCGCCAGGTTTGTATTAAGATTGGATAAGGGAAAGAAGATCATGACACGTACCCCGACATAAGTTTCGGCGAACTTCGCCTGCGTGAGTGCTTTTGACAAACCAAAGTCGCCGAGTTTGACGATGTTGTTGTCGTCGAGGAACACTAAGGAGGGACACCGAATGGACGGGCCGGCGATGCGTGAGCGAGATCGCAAAACCTAACGAGACACGCACCATTTTCCGGTTTTAGATCACGATGCAAGATCTGCGGTCGTCTTTCCTTACCGTCTGAGCTGGGGCCACGGTTTGGTGGATGATGACAGTATCGCAAGGCCCATAATATCTGTATGAAATAGTTCCAAATGATATCTTCCGAGACGGGTCTTTTGTGTTCTTGTGCTTGTTTGATGATGCCGGAGAGGTCACCACCACCGCAGTACTCCATGAGGATGTAGAGCATGCCGGCGTTATTGTCTATGTGTTGGTCGTGATATCGTACGATGTGTTCGTGGTCTAGCTCTCTGAGGATATTTCTATGGGTGAACAGGTGAGCAGAGGGAATAGAATAAGTGGGCAAACGTACACCTCGGTGGCGATACGCTCCCAGTCAAGGTCCTTGCGACCAATAATGATTTCTTTTCTTGCGAGTGTCTAGAGTGGACACCTGGTGAGACGAAGTGAAGTGCCAGTGGCAAACTGGGTGGACCGACCAAGCCATCCGACTTTCTTCGCACTTTTCGAACGACGCCAAAAGCGCCGTTGCCTATGACGTCGAGCGGTTCATACAGCTCGAGAAACGTAGACATGATGTAGTGTCGTGAAGGTGTGCACTTGCCCGGGGGAGCAGGACAAGATGGAAATTGTGACAACTACAGATCGTAGTCGGTGAGGATAAAGAGTCAACCATCGATAACTGGGTAAAATCGTGAGTAGGGTAGGGGGTTGGCGGTCCTTTGAGTCTGCCAATCAGATGTCTATGGAAAGCCGGGCAATCGCAAGTCCGCACGTATTCGAAGGCTTGCCTCCGTAACAAATAAACGTCAATACCTCGATAGCTCCTAGCATTATGTAAATCGGTAGGCGCCAGTCCCCGACTCCAGCACAAGCAGATTGTCGGGCCTGACCGGGAGACGTTAACCGACCACCAAGTATAACTTGAAGTGGTTTATGTAAAACCTTTCGATTGCAACTTGAGTCTTGCCACGGCGTGCCACCTCCGATCTCACTTTGTTGTTAACTTACATCCATATGTACATGCGACGATAATCCCACCGTTACCTCGCCTCCGAGTCGATCATTCGTGGTTTTGACACGTCTGCTCGTCCACTGACTGACCATCATGTTGTGAATCCCTTGCATCCGTGCAAATATAGAACCGCTGACGGGGACCTGGCCTACCCTGGCAAGTGGACGATCATGAGGAGGCATAACCCACAGTAGGAAAAGGCGATACTGATTACTGCAAGGCAGCCATGTCATTTCCGTCTCATCTAGGGCTCACAGGATTTATAGCGTGGCGCGCAGTCCGGGAGCTCGTCCCACACCTTACTCCCAGGCCTCCTCCAGACGATCAAACCCTCACGTTTGTATCCCACTTTGGCTGACGATGCCCCAGCAAGATTCGTCATACGGCTTGCCCCCCGCAAGAGCTGATCAGGCATATATGAACGTCTCTGCCCTTGAAGCTGGACATATGACCCTGCCGTTGGATTTCATCGTAGCTGGCGCAGGGCCGCACGAAGTCATCACCTGCCCCTCCCTTTCTTTCATCTTGCAGCACTCGACACTCGGCAAACGGATCGTATTCGATCTCGGCATCCGACGGGACGTTGGGGCGTACCCTCCGGCAGTCCTGGATTTAATCAAGGAGAGGGATGACGACAAACCAGGCATTCGTGCCTTGCCTTGCCAGGCTGTCGACGAGTCGTTGGTCAAAGGCGGCACGTCACCGGACCAGATCGATGCGGTGATCATTAGTCACCTGCACTGGGACCAGTATGTCCCACCGCGCACAAGAGTGCGAGTCGTCCGTACTCACGTTTCGGTCCATCCAGTTTAGGTGACCCTAGCCTGTTCACAAAGGCTACGTTCGTCGTCGGGGAGGAGTGTAAAAGTCTCCTCGATACGGGGTATCCCACCAACCCGGAATCCCACTTTGCCAGGGATGCCCTCCCGGCCGAACGCACTCGGTTCTTGTCCCGATCGGATTTCGACACGTCGATCGGACCATTCCCCCACGCACTGGACTATTTTGGGGACGGGAGCATGTATGTCATTGACACACCAGGTGCGTGAGAGGTTGAACTTGTCTCACACGAGGCGATGAACTGGAGCGGATTGTAGGTCACCTGCCTGGACACGTCAATGTCCTTGCTCGCACGTCTCCAGACGGTTCATGGATCTATCTCGGTGGGGATGCCGCGCATCATTTCTGTCTTTTAACGGGGCAAGGGCAGGTCGCATACTCTGTTAACGCGGGTGCGGACCGGTGTGTGCACGCGAACAGAGAGGTGGCGGAGGAATCGATCAGAAGGATTGGAAAGTTGCTGGATATCTCCAGAGTGCAAGTCCTGATTGCACATGACTTTAATTGGTACGATGCGAACAAGGGCGGAGATTCCTTCTTTCCGGGGACGATCCCACCGCTCACTTGAGAAATCCCCGTAAAGTATCCGATTGCGTTATTCTATCAATGCGCTTGTCAGAAATGATGGCGATTGAGTCCGATGACGCACTTGTTAGAAATCAGCAACGGCACAGGCGTGATTGATAGCTGTACATAGGAGACGATCGTAACCTTGCACCACCATGTCTGGCGAGGAAGCGACAATGACGCTCCTTCCACCCGCTCCAGACCAAGCGTACATGGACGTCTCCGCGCTCGAGGCCGGGAACATCAATCTTCCTATCGACAAGTTTGTCGCAGACACCGAACCGGAAATCGTGTCGGTTCCCTCCCTTGCCTTCTCGCTGCGGCACTCCAAGACGGGCTTCCAGCTCGTTTTCGACCTTGGCACGCGTCGTGATTTCGAGGGGTATCCGCCGGCCACACAGCAGCGCATGCAAAGCCTCGCCGGATTCTCATCCACGGTGAAACAAAACGTCGCAGAGTCGCTCGAGAAAGGCGGTGTTCCACCCAACGAGGTAGACGCGGTCATCGTCAGCCACCTACACTGGGACCAGTAAGTGACGGCGTCCGTCAGGCAAGGCACAGCTTCTTGATCCATGATGTAGCATCGGGGATCACACCCCGTTCACAAAGGCGACGTTTATCGTCGGGGAAGGGTGTCGGGAGCTGCTGGTCAATGGGTACCCCGAGAATCCGGATGCGGTCTTCTCGTCGACTGCCATCCCTGTCGAACGTGCGCGGTTCATATCCAAATCGGACCTGAACACGTCGATTGGGCCGTATCCCCACGCGTTTGACTTTTTCGGGGACGGGAGTCTGTACATCGTCGATGCACCAGGTGGGTCATGAGCGGAAAAGAATGGATGTGGAGACTGAGATGGACGCAGGGCATATCGTTGGCCATATTAATGTCCTCGCACGCACGTCCGCAAGCGGGTCTTGGATCCTCCTCGGTGGCGACTCTGCACACGACTGGCGGATCGTGACGGGAGAAAAGGCATTTGCGTGTGTGGTGGATGAGGCGACGGGAGGTGTGCGGTGCATCATGCAT
This sequence comes from Xerocomellus intermedius, assembly GCA_038090955.1. Classification (NCBI taxonomy): domain Eukaryota; kingdom Fungi; phylum Basidiomycota; class Agaricomycetes; order Boletales; family Boletaceae; genus Xerocomellus; species Xerocomellus intermedius. Next base: position 43,212 of record JBBPNP010000200.1, read on the forward strand.
GCGAACAAGGACGCTGCAGAGGAGAACCTGAGGCGGATGAGAGCGCTGGTGCAAGTTGAAAAGGTGCAGGTGTTGATCGCACACGACGTGCCGTGGTACGAGGCCAACAAGGGAGGGCGCGCATTCCTGCCTGGCGTGATACCCGCGCTGGTCTAGTGTACATGTACTGTCCTTGATCTTGATTTGACCATCACCGCACAATGGACTCTTCCTCCGTCCTCAGCGACGAAGACTACGATGTCATCTCGAATCCCGGCCAACGCTCGCTCGAGTCCAGCATCGCAGACTTTGGCCACATCGCCGCACAGACCGTGCGCGAAATCCCACCCACACAAGCCGCCTGCGAAGCCCTCAGCACCGCGTCCCTCTCCTCCACCGACATTCAGACCTGGGTCCGCGGCGTGCTCGACTCTGCCAACGGACGGAGCGGGGGCGGCTATCCACACGACCCCCGCACCGTCCGCGTCTACCTCGACGGCGTCTTTGACGTGTTGACAGCGGGGTAAGTACGTCCGCGACGAATGCGAACACGTCCGCTGACACGTCCGGACAGACATGTATTGCAGCTACGTCAAGCCAAGCTCGCCTTCCCCTCCGTGTATTTCATGGTGGGAGTCTTTCCAGACGAGTCGTGTCGGCAGCACGGTACTTGGCCCCGGTTCCCTCACGTGGAGCGCTGCGAGCTCCTGCGCCACTGTCGTTGGGTCGACGAGATCGTCCCCGACGCGGTGTGGACGCTCACCGACGCATTCCTCGTCGCGAAGCGTATCGACTATGTGGCACTCGAGGAAGGCTCCTCTGTCAACCCCGAATTCGACAAGACGAGGTTGAAGGGGTATGATCATATCAAGAAACTGGGCATGTCTTCCTGTCGTGTGACGTTTTTCGTGGTGCTCATTTTTCGTGCGTTCAAGGCCGTGTCATACCCACAAAGAGAACGCATGGGCTCGCGCCTGCACCCGCGGTACCACCAAGAGTTAAACTCCCCTCTGCGGAAGCCACACCATCAAGAACGGCCCCTGAGCTACAACCAGAGGTCTTTGACGGTGATGGCCAAGTCAACTTGGTCACTCATGGCATCAATAAAATGGCACTGGATGGACAGTCGTGAAATTATCTCTATTCGTCATTTATGAATGTTTGCTGTTTCCCCACTCTTCATACCTCACCCGTGTTTTTACATGCATCTGCTCTTACCATGTACCCGCTTGGCCGGAATGTGATACATGTATTAATCCATACACTCCATATGACATAGATGTACAAGGGTTATCCCTTGGAATCCTTTTTTCGTCGATGCACGTTCATGTGTCTAGACAGCTGGTCTGGTCTAGCAAATGCCTTCTCACACCCTTCTGCGGTACATACATATGGACGCGCACCGGTGTGGGTCCGAAGCTTTCAACTGAGTGAGTGGGATGAAATACGTTGGGAGGCATGTCGACTCACATGTTTGGACAAATTGGAAGACTCTGAGAAGGCTCTGGGGATGGGTTGTCAGGCAGAGAACATCGCGGTTGACGAGAGGCTTACTTGTCGCAAAATTTACACTTGAATGGTCGCGACCCGTTGTGAGTGCGCTTGTGAATCGTCAATGCACCTGCAGTCGCAAAGGCTTTTCCACACCCGGAAAACCCACAGACATATGGCTCTGCGTACGGTTAACATGAAATCCGGGATCTAGTGGAAGGACGACTCACTCTCTTGTGTATGACGGCGCATGTGCTGCTGGAGAGTTGCCGCCTCGGAGAAACTTTGGTTGCATACCTGGCATGGAAAAGGGCGGTGGCCAGTGTGTGACTAGAGTGTGTCATGAGCGAGATGGAATCGAGTGTGGTGACACACGAACTTGGAGATGTCTGGATATCTTTTGCTTGCTTGAAAATCCGTTTGTACCGTGCCTATTACAGCCCTCCCAGAAACACTCGTAATGGGCTTTTCCGCCTCCGATATGGACGGAGGCAATGTGGGCTGTGAGGTCATTACAGGAGGGGAACGTTTGGGTGCATGTATTCCACTTGCAGACGTGAGTACCCGAGCAATCGTGTGAGGGTGGATTGGGAGAGATGGATGGCTGATGAACGGCACCGGAGATGTCGTGGGGGCCTGCTGGAGGGGGCTGAAGTGTGGCCGAAGGAGGAACGCTAAGACCAAGGTGATCTTGCATGAGGTGTGCTACGAGGATATTTAGAACGTCGTCATCTGAGCTTGCAGACGAGGAGGTTGGAATAGAAGACGGGGATGGGAACATTTCACAATCGCCCCAGTGACAGAAAAGGGGGGATTGGGAGAAATCGTCTTGTGATTGAACAGGTAGAGCAGAGGAGTGAGTATTTGTGGCGCAAAGATGCTGGAGATTGACGTGGCCTACGAGATCTGAGAGGCTGTTGAATGCGGAACCACAAGTTGCCCACATGCATGGGAAAGACTGCGTGGAAGTGGATTGAAGGGCAAAGGGAGAGGGGGCATGGAGCGAGGGTGAAAATGGGGGGAGGGAGGGAGAGGAGGAAGCGCG
>JBBPNP010000201.1:0-45591 GCA_038090955.1 Xerocomellus intermedius
ACAACGTGTCCAAGCTCCCCTCGCCACCCCTGGACGTGCAGGAGCACTACACCCCCCCCGCTCCACCAAGCCACAGCCTCAGCCAGCCCAACATGCACCAGCCCCCTCCGCAGGCCCCCCCGCCTCTGACGCACTCCCACACCCAGCCCAACCTCCACGCACACGTACCCATAAACCCCACCATGGGCTATCCTCGCCCTATCAACAGGATTGCACCCCCATTCCTCGCTTCTTTCCATGCCTTGGAGGAAAACTGGCAGATGACCGACGAACTGATGGCAGAGATCGAGCGCGCTGACTATGCGCAGACCCTGAGCCAGCAACCCGCTGCTCCAGGGACGTCCGGCGTTGCATACGCCGGTGGCGCCCAGAGCGGCGCAGTCTACGTACGCGAAGCACCCTCCCCCCACAAGGACACTGTCCTTGACCGCGTTCGAACAGGCGAACACTACAAAGACGGAGACAGCCCCCAGGGGTTAGCTCCACAGAGGAGACCAGCCCGCGCAGAACGCGAGAGGGACCCTCAGCCGAGCGACAGCATTCAAGCTCGCAATCGTCCTCTCCCCGCCAGTCCCGGAAACTCTCCCTCCTACTCTCCCCAGGGGCACCCTCAGGCACGAGGTCCCTCGCCGGATCGGGTCTCGCCCCCTTATCACACGCCCCAAGGTTCTTCCGGTGAAAGTGCCACCGCGGGAGACTATGTCTCCCTAAAGCGCGAGTCCTATCAGTCTTCTACCCGGATCCCGACTCCCCCAACCGCTCGCAAATCTTCCAGCGCGAGCAACGCGGACAATACCCGCGCGACGCCACCTGCTGCCAGCAAGCTTGCTAGCCAAACGCCACCCCTTCAGGCGATGAAAACTCGCACGCCTGACAAATCTCTTCCTGTGCAGGAGGAGCCCGAAGACGACGTCGCTGCGTCGTTGAAGGATGATACTGGACACCTTCACTACGATCACGGTGGGAACCCACCTCGCGATGACGACGATGACACATTGATCGAGACCGAGACCGGTTATATGCGCCCTGGGAGCGACAATGATCGCGATGGCGATTCAGGTAGTTACACCCCACGCTCCCCAAGCGTGACCCTCCCAGACTCGTATCCCCCTCGTCACTATGTCTCTTACCCCAACAATCGTCTCGCGAGTCTTACGAAACACCACCGCAACGGTTCCACTGATCAGCTTGGCCTCCGTAGTTTTGATGCTGTCGTCAATTCAAAGTCTCAAGCCAGACCGTCTGAAGAGACCCGTGAGTCGCCCACGCCTCCCATGCAGGTGAACGCTAAGCAGACCCATGGGACCTCAGAGGAAACAGTGAGACATCAGCAGAGTCGTTCTTTCAACGACAATCGGGACGATCGAAGCAATCGCGGTGCAGAGCAATCCCCGAACCACGTTCCAAATCAACAAAATATTCGGCCACATCAGCTTCAGACTCAAGTCCACCGGGAAGACCAGTATTACGACGATGCTGCCGCAGCATACCTCCAAACGTACTTCCAGTCCATTCGCCCCAACGCCCCCATTCCTCCTACACCACACAGCCAAACTGCCGCACCAACTCCCTCCCCATTCGTTTCCAGCATTCAACCCAGTCCTGCCCCTCCCGTCGGCTCGCCCTATCCTTATCCCTTCACCCACCTCCGTCGTAACCCATACCCTGTACATACCGTTCCCACTGCCCCATCTTCCAACTACGATCCAAACCATCCATCGGTCATCGAAGAGCAGCTCGCCCTCCAGATGCAAATGTATGCGCTCAACAACAATGCAGCACCCATGAGCGATTCTACCTTTTCTCCCTCCTCGACGCCATTCCCAGGTCCCGCCGCATACAATCCATGGGCGTTCCTCCAAGCCTCGAGAGCGTTTGGAGGTCGTCGATTTGATTCCATGAGTTTACAGTCTTCGCCGAGTCATCAGCCTGTCAGTTTACCTTTCCCGACCAGTCGCGGAAGGGGATTGAAGCGGCGAGAAAAGTCGGTTAATCTACGGACGCCTGCGTCGGGAGCGAAACAAAAGGTGGTGAAGCCACCCCCGCGCGTGGAGAGCACGCAACCGAGGGATACGAGTCCGGAGCCGTATTCGTCGGGTGAGGAGACGGCGGGGGAGGGGTACGAGGTGCACGAAGAGCCAGCGTGGGTGAACGGGGATGGATATGATGGCGTGGACGATGCAGAATGGATCGACGAAGAGGGTGACAAGGACGAACTATTGGACCTCGAATATCACCCGTCGTTCATCTCGAACATGGAAAAAAGACGACGAAAGTGGGCTACGCGATGGGAAGCGCTGCAGCAAGCGGTAAGACGCGCTCTTGTTTCTCATCGTTGGTCGCTAAACCGATCATGTCCAGTTCCAAGCGTTGGACTGTGAGACGGATGCGACGATGATTCTCCTCGCGGCACCGTCGCATTCTACGAAACTCCATGCGTTGGCGTCACGCTCCGTGCGCCGCGATCAACTGGTCAAGTCCCCGGCCATGGTGCAGATGCGTACCGCTTTCAAAGGCGTTGCGTCCCGTCGGCACGCCACGCGCTCACGCACGGCCACCGCCTCCATCCTCGAACGTCTCCGCAGCTCGACGGGCGCTTCGGGCGATGGGTCCGACACGTCGTCCGAGGCTCGGGAGGGCGACCTGAAACGCGCGCTCGAGACGGCCTTGGGAAGCCTCGATCAGTTGCGGTTTATTTATGAGCATCGCGCGACGAGATGGGAGGAGGAGATGGCGCGGATTTCGGACGAGCGGGAGAGGGTGGAGTTGTTGTTGAGGCAGACGATCGGGGTGAGTTTACAGCCCAACGGCGTGCACGTCGAGTTTTAGGACGCTGTTCCGGATAGAGAACTGTCGTTGGTGATCTGTACGGGTAACTTATTCGCATCGTGCCGTCGATTGTCTTTTTTTTTCTCATGTTGCACGCTGGTTCTTGTCGTCGTCGTCGTCCTCCCGAAACGCTCCTTTATTCCTTGTTTTTGCCTTGTGCGTCGCATCTAGATGTCACGATCATGCAGTATGTTTTTTTTCCTGATATGCCAACGTTACCCCCATGCTATCAATACATGCTTCCCCTCACGAACATTTCTCCACCTGTACCTCGTTTGGTGAATCCTCGCAGAGCCCCTGGTTGGAACTCAGATGCAAGGTGTATTCATGTCTATCCAAGATCGAGATGCGACATACAGAACATCTCGAAGCGCGAACTTGCGTGTTTCTAACCAATGGCACCATTCCCGATCACTGGTGAAATCGATGAGGACCCGTTCGGACGTGAGAGGGCGGGGGCCCTCGAGTCGAAACCTAAAACTTGGTCGCATCTCAATGATGACGTGTCCACGCAGCATAAACAACGTCGGCACGTTTCCATTCCAAATCCGATATCGTTGAGGACATGAGGACATGCTGTTTTCGGAATGTGCCAGGAACAGGGGGGGGTACCACCACCAACCAACGGAACCACAGACGATGGACGATAACGAGCCCGCCAGGCAGCCGCGCGCGCGGATCATCGAACGGAGCCACATGTGACAGTGTGCGCGGGACATGAATTTCGTCATGGAACCTCATGGAAAGAAGATGCCTGCGCCCAAAGATGAATATTTGAATCCCCAAGCTCCGAGTTGTTGGAGCGCGTTGAGTGGCGTGCCACTGGGACAGCATTACCATCTTCGATGTGACGGTTTTTTTGAAAAAGGTCAACGTGTACGGGCTTCTCCCGGGTCACGCGCTCATTGTCTCCATCAAGCGGGTCTCACCGAGCGTTGAAACGTTCGTCCTGGAAAATAACAACGCACATGGAAGTGTTTCGCACAAGCGTTACAGTCTTACAGACAGGCGCTTCTACACAGCCATTAATATCAAGTATTGCTATCTGCTCCTGTTGCTTCGCTTCGTATGATATGGATCCTTGATGCATGATAAGCAATACATGGCTTCTCTTGTGGGCGCAAATTAAAACTACAGAACAATGTACATTGAACCTCCAAAATGAATGCAATCTACGTGATGAATTCCCCCCTCATCATACGCGGGAAGTCATGCCGAAAGATCATGGCGCCCGAATTGATTCGGATTCGGATTGCCGAGCGTTGAAAGAAGAGAAGAAACTCGAAATTGCACGTCGCACGCTATCCAGTGAAGGAAGGGGGTTCTGTGGGAGTGGGGGCGGGGACGGGTGAATACGCTGCAAGTACTCTGCGACATTAGGGTATCTACGGGCTTCCACAAGCTCGAGCGGCGTGCGTCCCTTAGCGTTGCATGCTTGGGGGTTACAGCCGGCTCTGACGAGAACGTCCACAGTATCCAAAAGACGGTAGCGCCACGGCCTTTTCAGAGCAACGTGCAAGACTGTGTCACCATTGGCCCCAATGGCACACACATCGGCCCCATGTTCGAAAAATGAAGATACTACCCTCGGCAATTCTCCAGAGAATCCAATGTTTTGGCTGTCCAGCACAGTGAGTAAGATGTCCGGAGGAAATGGTGCGTTACGTGAAAGCAGGTATTCCACGACGGAAGGCAACCCGCGAGTGACGGCGATTTCGATGGGTAGTTTGCCAACATCATTGCGAACGCAAGCACTGCAGCCAGCTTCAATCAAGAGTTTTGTCACTTCCATACAGTGACTCTCTGAATACAGGTCGTACAGCTGCATAACATGGTGCAGAAGGGTATTCCCATTTCGGTCTCGCGCGTGAACGTTAGCTCCTTCGCGAACAAGCGAGGACATTATCGACCACATGTTAGTGTGTTGCAAGCGAAGGACCCGCCTAAGGTCCATATCTCGGCCTTCCAACACTGTGAGCAAGATATCGGGAGGGAATGGTGCGCCACGCGAAAGCAGATATTCCACGACGGAAGACAACGCGCGAGTCACGGCGAATTCAATGGGTAGTTTGCCAACATCATTGCGAACGCGAGCACTGCAGCCAACCTCAATCAAGAGTTTTGTCACTTCCATACAGTGACTCTTTGAGTACAGCTGCATAGCATGGTGCAGAAGGGTATTCCCATTTCGGTCTCGCGCGTGAACGTTAGCTCCTTTGCGAACAAGCGAGGAGATGATCGATATCCACTTGTTGGTGTATTCCTCGCGAAGGTCCTTGGGTTGGGAATCAAATGCAAAGAATAGTATATCGGAAGGAAGTGTCACGGCTCGTGAGGGCAAGTAGGCAACTACGGCGCTAAAAAATCGAGTGATGGCCAGGTGGAGAGGCGTATTTCCTTCAGTATCCGGTGCAAAGGAGTTACAGCCAGCCTCGCAAAGTAATCGCGTGGTCTGGAGACATTCGTATTCACCACTGGCTAACTTCTTGAGCACGGTGTGGAGCACGTGATCACCGTTGGGTATAATATGGGATTCAGACACATCAGCACAGCGACCCGCAAGCAACCGGCGACATCGGAGCACCGTGAGCAGTAGGTCGGAAGGAAGAGACACCTCGGCGTTAAGAGCGTGCGACAACAGATATTCCACGACGGATTTGGACACTTGAGATATGGTAATGTGGATTGGTTGCTTGTCATTAATCATCGACAGTTGGTACCGCGGCGGAGTGAAAAGGATCGCAGAGGGTGATAGGACGGCTTGGGATGTGAGGTATTCCACAACCTCGCCAAATCCTCGTCTCAAGGCAATGTCAAAGAGCACTGCACTTCCAGAACTACAAAGAAAAAGGCCACCGGCAGCACCGACGAAAATATTTGCCCACTTCAGACATTTGTCTTGGTCATCTAAAAACTGTCGGATAACTAGCATCACCCTAGCTTCCTCTTCCGGCGAAAAGCGTAAACCATCCGTGTTGCCAATGAGTGAACGAAACGTCGGTACTTCAACAACGGGATCATTCTCCGGCAAGGACGAGATGTCTGAAGATGAGCTGAACAATATCAAATAATTGACCATTTCGTGGTACCCTTGCTTTGCTGCAATGTGAAGGGGTGTTTCGCCACGCAAGTTGAGGGCTGAGGGGTTGCAGCCGACGTCAATGAGTATCCCTGCAATCTCCAAACAAACGGATCTATCGAATGACCGCATAGTGATATGCAGTAAAGCATCCCCATCGGGGTTGAGAACGTGGGCGTTGGCTCCTCTGCCGACAAGCAAGCGGATCATCTCGACTCTCTTCACGACAATGGCTCGTAATGCTGCAAATGAGATCTTCGACGGAAGTGGCACATCCCGTGAAAGGAGATATTCCACCACGGAGACGAATCCACGCACCACAGCAGCGTGGATCGGTGATTTGTCGTCCGCATCGAGTGCACGTGGGCTGCAGCCAGCCTCAACAAGGAGTTTCGTGATAATGAGGCATTGGTTCTCGTCAGACAACCTCATGGCTACATGGAGTGGAGTATCCCCATTTGCCGCAAGGGCATTCACAACAGCTGCTCTGCGTATCAGCGATTGGTCGTTTACATTCAGATTGAGACCCACCATGGGGTTGCGATACCGGGGGTATATCCGTAGGCAATGATGTATTCATGGAGAGCAGAGTCCTCACGACGGGGATGCATCCCTTTTCGACTGCGACGAGGAGAAGTGTCTCTGTACAACCAGCTTGGACAAGCGCCTTTGCGGCAAGGATCAATTCGTCTTCATCATTTATCTGCTCGTAGTCTTCCTCATGCTCAATGACTGCTTTCAGAAGTCGTCGGTTGTCCCAGGGAGCGGCTGCCCATTTGACAAATTCAGCCGTTTGTAGTAATCTCCGAATGATATACAGAGGAAATTGACGAGGTTGCACTTTGAGCACTCGGTTCAACAACCCATCGGGGATGGTACTTCCCTGTGCTAAGAGTAGATCAAGCATTTCCGCATGCCAATGGTCCACAGCAACCTGTATTGGCATCGCGTTGCGCTCGTCGGAGTAATCCGCGATCGAGGTGGTCGACCCCGAATGATTTACATCTGACCCATCGGCATCCATGGCGTCCATATCTGAGTCATCCGCGAACAATTCGTCGACAACCAAACCCAAGTGATTTACATTGGCACCTCGCGAGATCAAAGCCCTAGCATATTCGGTCTTGCCAAAGTGCGCAGCATATACGAGCGGGTTGGTTCCCTCCCCTGGTGTGGGGGCAGGACGATCGAGGACTGCGCGAAAAAGGGCATCGGGCGCAAAGGCAACGAGGGCATACATCGTGAAATCGTGCTCCGAACTTGACCACGGAATGCCGGAGCGAATCGACGGAACTAGTTTGCACATTCGGTCCCATTCCCAAGTGCGTCGGAAAATCACCACTTGCAGGGTTTCCATATCCTTGAAAATGCCAGCGTTACTCGACCCAAGATGAGCAAGATGACTGAAGCCATCGGAGAGCACATATCCGTGAAGCGGGCGATATGCGTAGGATGTGGCAAGCACGAGGTCGCGTTGGACGATCGATCTCTGCATTCCTTCATCTCCTCGAGGCAGAAGGAATATAGGCCATACAAAGCCTAGCCAGCCGTTCGTGCGCATCTTCCAAAACGATATGATATCGTGGTAATTTGGCCAGAACGAGTTCTCCAACAAGGTACTCCTACATAATATCGTGCTCGTAAGTGGCTACAGGGGAGAGAAGTATAATCTTTCAATGGACCCCGCTCACCTTGACACTCATATGAGAGAGGGTGACGATATCGGTTTCTTTATGATGAATCACCAGGCTCCTAGTGACTTCCAAGAAATCAGCAGCGTTTATCAGGGTGAATCTACGGTCCAACGCTCGCCGTAAACGGTCAATCGTTAGCCCTTCGAGAAGTTCGCGCAATCGCATGGGTTGCAGGGCGGCCACTAGCCACACCAATGCACGGCGCACTAGACGTGCATCCGGCTGACACCTATCAATAGCAATAAGCATCCTCCGATAAGTCTCTTCCAGTCCTTCCGGAAGACTTTCGAGTGCCCTCCGAATTTCCGATACCGAGGTACACTTGGCGAGCGGGTCGATCTGACATTGTACCCAACGAAACCTTAAACACAAAGACGTCAGTCTAAACATTGAGCACGTGGATCATTGTTTCTTACATGCCGTCCGCCTTTGCAGATAGTTTGGATCGGATCTCCTCTTTCAGCCTCCCATCGAATGTCCTCAATCGACTTCGTGAATCGAGCTCTCTCGTAACATGTAGCTGGATATCAGCCGACAATTCGTTCGCCATTTTGTTCATCGATATGCATGGGAGATGAGAAAGCATCTGGACGATGCTCTGCAGCGGCCGACTCGTGACAAACATCCGTACGTCACCGCTACACAGGACGAGGCCGTCGAGAAGGGTCTCCACCTCTCTACACTCGTCGAGCGCGTCGACGACGACCAAGGATTTGCGAGGGCATAACCGAGCGACCTTGAACAGATATTGTGCCAGTCCCTTGACGCTGTAGAAGGGATCCACACGGCTGTCGGCCCCCTTGAGCAGCTCGTCGAGCAAATCCTCTGGGTCCATCATAACGGCACAGAAATGTTCCATCAACTGAGCGAGAAGGGAGCGCATCACTTCTACAGCGCTCGTAGATTTTCCGCTCCGAAAATCACAATAGAAGTAGACCAGGAGTTCTCCTTCCTCCTTCGTGTTCTCGAGGTCGTCGATGACAGAAGAACTACTCGGGTGGTCAGCGACTCTACCCCAGTAACAGATGGCCTAAACGCACGCTAAAACTGTTTTCCCGGCACCAGCTATGATGAAGCTCGTGTCAGTAACAGAACCATTCGAACCATCGAAAGGGACACCTTTTCCCTGCAACCACAAAAACGTGTTTTTCCCCTCTCTCCATGTTCTATACGCAACCGTAGCAGGTAACCACATGCATGTATCGGATTGTCGTATTGAGGACGTTTCCCGATGTTTCCTGGAGCAACCCAAAGCATCGAGTATTGTCAATAACTTGTTCAGTTTCAGGGCTGGGTGTATAATATCGTTAGTGAGAACTTGTGCCGCCAATGGTTTTCTGTACATACAAATAACTTCCTTCTTCTGATGTTCTGTCGCGCTATCTTTCGTTGAGGTGGATTGAGGTTGCCCTTGGCCTTGCACGCGCGTCTCCCTTGGATAATCGAGAATCAGTGTACATTGTAGACCCCCCACGAGGTTATGAAACTTACTCGGTTTTAGATTGGATAGTCTGCCTAAGCGCTCCCTTCTCGTGGTTCCTGTGTAACGCTGTCATGCGTGACTTTATCCAAATACTCCGCACTCACCAGATGTCCGTCGTGCAGGAAGTGAAAATGGGCCTTGTGGGAGTACAAAAGTGCGATGGCCACATTGATGTCGTCTTCCTGGTACCCGGTTCTCGTTGGGGTGAACCCAGAGAACACCTGTACCTCGTGATCGATATTGAGCAATCTTTCCATCTCTCTCAGCGTATTCAAACACATGTCGGGTTCTGGTCCGGAAAGCCAGTCCATCAAGCGGTCATCGAGCATATAATGACGAAGCAGCGATGGGTCGTCAAAGACTTCGAGGATGGCACGGGAAGCATCGATGATTGTTTGGAATTCGATTTCGAGCCGGATGAGAGAGTGTTGTCGGATTTGTCTGACGCCTCTGGTAGTGGAATACCGAGCTATAGCGTTTCGGACATGCCGAGTAGCTAGTACGATGGAGTGTATGATACTCTTTGCAGAGTCCATATCGTGGTGTTGTTCATACCCCCAGTCCCTTGGTCACTGCTGTTCAGGCTGTGAAGGAGGCGGTGCGACTTAAGTAGGCGCCTGGACGGTCTGGACTGGTCGGCGTAGCTGTCCGACTCGATCCTGTCGTTGAGACGGCGATCCGAGTCGAAAATTCGGCGCACCATTGACTGGTCGGGTGTATTCATTGGGGACTCTTGGAGAGCTCTCGCTGTTGTTTTATTTTAGGCTGACGATATCATGTAGAAGACACTGGCAGTGTGTCCTCGACACTCCAAAAAAAAACACAATTACCAGAACATACAGTACTAGATGGAACATGTCACATGGAAGATACACGATTAATTGAAACGCATCGCGGCATATATCGTTTCCCTCGCCATCTTCTGCCTGAGAAGAACGACCGCTTCTCTGGTGATTGACTTGTCCCCAGCGCTTCGTACTATTGCCTTGTCCGTATCTGTCATCTCCGCACGCAGTTTTAACTGATTCTGCTTGTCTGCGCGTATGTGGAGATTCATGAACCTGATCGAAATGTAATTAACAAACACAAGGAAAATAAAATAAAATGGACATTGCTCACTCCATGCATGAAGCAACCGTCATGGGCTTCTCGGAGGCGGCGCCGGTGAGTCCGGAAAGCATCACAAAGGGTTCTTTCTCTCTTGCCAACTTCATGGGGCCGGCATAGACAGGGAGAGGTATTGTGATCGAAAACTCACTGTCGTTGACGAATTCGAGGAGTCCAAGGGGGTCGTTACGACGTACTGGATCGCCGTTAAGCTTCTCTCTCTCACCGCGCCACATCGTGTCACGCAGTTTGGCGAGAGGGACATATCCAGATCGGCCTGGAATATGGGATTGGAAGCTATTGACTTGAATCATCCCTTCCATTTTCTCAAAGGTGGGGTCGTCGGTGAGGAAGAGTTTGACGAAAGAATATATGTCGCTGGGCTCGACGGCGATGTCAACGCGGATCATGAATGGGAATTTAAACCCAATCTCTTTCTTTCTGTCGTTGATAAGGTCCAAGTCGAGGGCAGCGCAAACCTGGAGCATAGTGACAAGTGTGACGTTGCAAACTAATGTTTCTACGAGCTTCTTGATGCCCTTGGGACGCTCGGCTGGGGTGCACCAAGCCTTGTGACGCGACCTAGCGAGCGGTGAGTTTTCTGGAATAGGTGACCGTTTCTATGGCATTGACGTACCAGTCTTTCTTCTGGCATTCCTTCGAACAGTACCACACACTTTTGCACTGCGAGACAATGCGATTGAAGCTTCTGCATGGAAAATCGAATGTCGTACTTACCTTTTGGCACGTCTGCAATTTCCGGCGGGTCGTCGAACAAGTAGTGCACTGGACTTGGGAAGTGCTCTTGTTGGCCTTGATGACTTCCCGAGGGGTAGCTGTCATACGGAATAACTCTTGACTGAGAGGATGAGTCGCGTGGATGACATGGATCTCCTTAGAATCCATCGTGGTGATGGACTCGAAGAGAGTCAGTGGAAGTCCCCAAACCCCTGAGTCAACTTATTATATAAGAGCATGCTCTTGTTCTGACTGTTTACCACTGTTTATCGTGCTCTTGGTGTCTCACTTACAGTTCGAGGGTGGGAGATCGTTGACCAAGGGGGGGGGGGAATCAGGCGGCAGAACACTAGTAAAATAGCCCCAAGCATGCGCGTGCATTCCCAAGGTTGCCTCTATGATACGTTCGTAGCCACTTGCATAGCACAACTTCGCAGTCGTCGAAAAGTAACACATCTGTTGGCAGCGAACGACGACGACGAACGATTCACATGGTCCTGCATTTAATTGTCGGTGCATTCTCTCGCGAGCTAGTGACTAGTGGGTGACTTTAATTCCCGTCTTCAGCGGAGACGGCATGGCATCGCTTCTAGCACGAAATTCGACGGCGGTCTCTGCAACCATGTCGAACGTTGGCGCTGCGTCCTATATTCTGGGGCTTTTCTTGATCGCCCGTGTTCCTCGGATGACACCGGGTTTGATCACCACGCCGAGTTTGGTGACTCCGTAATATGATGGAAGGATGGCTATGGCTGACGATGTTAACGGAATTCAAACATCAAAGTTCGGATAAGACTTGAAAGAAGGTGGCGAGGTTTTGCAGCAAGGGGCGATGCGAAGCGGAGCCCAGTTGGTGTAGTACTTAATGGACCCAAATCAGCGTTACCTCGTCTTGTCCGTAATTCGACAGCAACCTTCTATTGCAATGGTGCGACATTGATTGCAAGACTGTCGGCTCAGCCATCTTCGGCAGACTTACCTGAAGGCGACCTCAACGGAAGCAATGATGATCGGGGTGTAAACTGTTGAAAAGGTAATATCTCAACGAATCCATCGCCTAGTACCATGTTCGATACCATCTTCAAAGTTCGTCGCTCACGAGGTGTTTTCCCATGTCTCCCTCAGTTCGTGGCCCACTCGCCTTCTTACTTACCTCGTCCTTCAATCCTACTCCTGCGAGCCACTCCTCCATGATTGCATTGAACACGTCGGGGAATTCCATGTGAGGCCAGTGTGCGCCGTCCATTGTCTGCATACATGGACGTATCAGCGAGCAGACGACCCGGTCGATACATAGTGACTCTGTCTCTGTATTTACGTACCTTTGTGGTCAGCTGTGGCAAATACATGCCCACCTTTGAAAACTTGGCCACCACTGTCCAGTCAGCGACGGGATCCTTGAATGGCCGTTCGCTGCTTCACATCTCACAGATGAGGCGCATACATCCAGCACGCACCTTGAGAGGGAGCACCGAGAGGACGGGTTGGGGAATCGTGAAATTTCCTTGGTCGTGTGCAGATTTCCATGTCCCGTACTTGTTCTGCCGCATACATCTTTGTCAGCATAGACGATATGAATAAGAGAGGTCGACACTTACGCCGCTGGTATAGAACATTAGCGCTGACACGAACGCCGAGGGGAACAAGCATCGTTGAGTCATGCAAAGATATCACCGGAAGAACATACAATGAAAAAACCCTTGTCTGCTGAACCTCTCTACAAAGTAATCCTCTTCCTCTTTCGAAAAGTATGGAATCGGAGGGATCTAGCAAGCACGTCAATCGCTGGACCCAACAGGGATGAATAAAAAAAGACTCGCCTCTATGCCATCCCACGCACCCATAAAAGTCTCCCGACTGCGCAAAAACGCGTTCGGAGGCGGACTCGCGACGCTCCTCAATGTGCCTCTCAACGTGTGCCTGACATCTCTTTCCAGCTCGACAACGGCTTCAGAGGTGTTTCGTGCGAAAAAGACTTGGTAGGAAAGCGTGGGGATCAGCGCCGAGATCGACTCGATGGGTTGGAAGTCGCTCGAGGAGGAAAGGTACTTGCGACAATAAGAACACGGACATCAGAACTCGTTATTGTACTCACTGGAATTGTCACGCCGATCACACCGGAGAACACGTCGGGGCGTCTCCTCGCAGCCTCGTAGCACGCGACCGAACCCCAATCGTGACTTTATCGCGCAGATAGTTAGAGCATTTGGCAAACAGACAGCGGAACGTACCCCAGGCAAACCGCAGACGGAACCCCAGCGTGCTCTAGAACACATGTCAAGTCTCCGGTGATGTCCGCCATGGTACTCGACGATTGGATGTCGGAGGGATGCGAGGACCCTCCAAATCCGCGGACGTCGATGGCCACCAGGCGATAATCGTTCTGAAACAGACACATGAGGGACGACCGTTTATCTGCAGGGCCATACGAAATGCCTTGAAGTGTTCAATTTGCCGGCCCCAACTACTCCAGAGACTCGGCCAGCCATGTACCATCAAGATGGCTGTCTTCGCAGAAGGGTTGACATCGATGTATTCTACGCCGCCAGAGATC
Source organism: Xerocomellus intermedius (assembly GCA_038090955.1). Classification (NCBI taxonomy): domain Eukaryota; kingdom Fungi; phylum Basidiomycota; class Agaricomycetes; order Boletales; family Boletaceae; genus Xerocomellus; species Xerocomellus intermedius. Next base: position 13,485 of record JBBPNP010000201.1, read on the forward strand.
ACCTTGCGAAGCGCATATAGGCAGCACTGTACTCACCGATGGTGATGTTTACAGTCTGGTTGAGGGCCCTGTCGGTAGTTGGACATGTAACAGCATTTATATAGAAACCGCCCGCGTTGAATTCGGAGACAGCAAGGACATTTGCCGAGTGAGACAGCAGTAAGCCGGCGGTGAAGACGCAGAGTGCACGAAACATGAAGAAAAGCGAGAATGGCGTGCTGATGAGCTGGGCGAGACCTTTTATACTCGGGGCAACGATCGAGATAGCCGATCTAGGTGTACAATCAACAAGGTTATTCGTACACAAGACTTGTTTTATAGCCCACAAGAAGCGCAGAAGGGACAGGGAAACGACGATGGTCGAAGTATGACGGGGAACGAATTTGGACAAGAAGGATCGTCCGGAGCCAAAAATCTGCTGGCATACACGCTGGAGAAGACAGGACTGGGAGGCAGCCACCGCACGCGGCAGTCAATTTTATCCCTATACTTTTACTTTTCCTCCGGCTACACTTGGGAGGCTCGGGCGGGTAGGCAAAACAAGGGTTCTTCACAAAACACATTGAGTACCGAGCACCTAGTAGAGCGTCGAGTCGCGCGCGACCCTCCAAGTTGCCGTCCCGCCCGAACGGCACCTTGAGTTCGTGGGCCTCGTCGATGTTCAGCACAATCTTGACCCTTTGGATATCGTCAGCCACATGGAAGCAGTCAAATTTTTCGAATATCACAGAGAGGCTTGATATATCTTAAGCTCGGCCGAACATAAATCGAAACATGCGAATATCGGTCACCGCTCCTGATCATGACTCGGTGAATGGAGAAAAGGAGGAGACATTAGCAGTCGTGTTTGCATCCATCCTGCGAGCACGTCCCCGATGAGACCCTCGGCTGGATCCGGGATAGAGATCAATATTTTTCACACGAGTTGTGGACGCGGCATCTCCAGGTTCATCCCCCCGGTCCTTGAGTTGTTGAACCGGGCATCTCACTGCTCGTAGGATTCCTTGGTGTTACCGACACCGTTTAACGACGCCGCTTAACTTACGATGCGGTGATGCGCACGTACATGAATCCATGTATTGCAGCCCTCATCCCGTTTGTCTTATGCTGCACTGACTTCCCAATTTCATCCTTGACATATGAAGACGAGGACGGCGCCGGGCAACGCCGGGTGGTCTGCCACCAGGTGTTCGAACTCGCGATAACATCTTTGTTAGCCACTCTCGCGCGGTACAATACATCAATTATACACCAGGATTCGCATGGACCCCTTCTATCAGCAGACGGTTAACCACTGTAGTGAGTTTTAGTTTAAGTCAATTGGAGCTGCACACTATGATGGGTAGAACAATTATTATACCTCCAAGTGGCCGCGGCTGAGTCTGAGCGGCGTCATCAAAGAATTTCCAGGTTGGTGTCAGGTTGCAATGTGTTGGATCCCGGCTCTGTCAGCCCGGCATATGCACCTGAAAATGAGTCAGACGCTGTGGTCCTGTCATTCTGGTTACGTATTGCCACACCTGCTTCTTTCGTGGGTAAAGTGAGGGCGGGCGCCAGACATGCAAGAAGAACCAAGTACGTAGGAATTGTGAACTTCATATCGGTGGGTGATCTGGGCTTCCGAGTCGTCATCTCGCTCATTTTATATGAAGACTAACACGTTGTGCGTGCAAGGTTTCGTCATCGGCATCAGATCTGGTCCTGTATGCCCGGCAGTGCCAAGGCTATAACTCCTGATGCCCAAACTTCTGCTGAACTGAGCTCTCACAGGTTCCGTTCTTCATCCAATCCGCCATAAAGTCCCACTTATCAGCGCTCAACGCCTCTATTTCTCGGAATCCACTTTTCCCGCGTCTTACTTCTGGCCGTTTTGATGATCACGTACAGCCTGATGTCTTTCAAATATGTGTAGGTCTAACCAGTCCTGTTCCCCAGTAAACTCAGCGGGTTGATCACATTGTGTCGTTGCCTAAAATATTACTCGTAACCGGCAAATCGCTGCGGAAATTTGGTGCGAGCGCCGTCGCCTGTTCTTTTCTCGACGTGTTTGCCTTTGATCACTGGATGTTCTGTATCACGATCATTTGAGGAATACGCACATGGTCCGCTAGCGACTGCCAACATGATGATCAATATCGTCTGAAATCTCCACGTGCTTGACTAGGGCTTGTATTCCAGCTATACTACGATGCTCAGCGCCCTACGGACAAACACATTTCCCCTGTTATGCTCTTAGCAGAGCTTATCCGGTCACATAGTCCGTCGTCACCTGAGCACCGATTTTGTTTGGAACGGAAAGTTCATGACAGCATCGACGCTCGTAAAGTATATCCGAGTCTGTTCATCTCGGAAGATATTTTGTTTCACAGCACCTTACAGCTACTGTGACTGACCAAATGACCATGGGCATCGGGCCCCTAACCGACCCTTTCCCCCGGTATCGGTGATCCCCATGGAATTAATTTTATCACAATAATTCAACGAATCTGGTGCCCTAACAGTTACCCAACTACCAATCAAGATTCTCTGCCTTTTCATGGTGCCCCGTCCCTCGTCTTCCATTTTTGATAGTTATCCTGATTTCTCTCCACTTCCTCATAGATCTTTGTCCAGTCGTTGCACTGTTGTATACCGAGAAAGGAATGCGGTTTATCTGCATCGCTGCTTTGGACGAATCCGGTGAGCATCGTGTTGCTCCTGCAAAAGATCATTTGACGAATGTAGTTCAAGCAGTGTTGCACGAGCTGTGTTGAGACAGTGACATTCCCGTCCATTGTCTGCACGATCCCCTGGCGAATTATGTTCAAGCAGCGGAGTTCGTGAAACATGGATATACTGAAAACTTGATGTTCGTCGCCGAGGTAGATGAGGCCTTCATTTGGTGCCAGTGATGACCACTCGGCGTCGCTGATAGGTGTGTGCAGTCCATAGTGTATACTGTCTTCAAACGCCAAGTGTACTGGTGCAACAAACTGTGCTGGCCAAATTGCAGGAGAATCTGCGCACACAGCAATGATTATTATATATCAGGACCAAAGCCCCGAGAACGACCTACCAGGTAGAAACACTTCTGAGGTATTTGGAATTCTGGCTTGCATGTACTTGCACAACTGGGCCGTCATGACGACTTTGCACACAAGAGCCAGTGCGAGAAGCAAAAAATTGTGGCAAATAGCGGTGTGTTTTCCGCGTGGCTCGCGCGTCAACTGCATAGTGAAGCCTGTGACAGGTCCATGAGCCCGAGGGGTGAGTTGGCCGCCTCCTAGACTCATCAGCGCACTCAAATACTCAGACTCGTGGCTATGCTTGATGCAAGGTTGCTTGGCAGTGCATATTCGTAATTCAAATTTCACTTAGCCCAGCCATTCATGTCTATCATAGGGCTAGAACGAAGTCCTGGATCCGTATTGCTTGAATCCCCATACCTTAACGTCACTGCCATCTGCCGGATGGCGCATGTACAGGATACCGATCTCTTTAAAGCGCAGTGACTGGTAGAACTTGGCCTATTGGCACCGAAATCAGTCCATGACATGACCTCTTCCTCCTTTCAAACGTACGTTTTTCTCAGTGTCAGTGCAGCATCCAATCGCCTCATTAGTGGCCGCCTAAATAAACAGTCTGTCAAATGAGTACTCGCCAAAATGAATCATCCTACCTTTTTCAACACTCCGTCAAGAAGCGATGTCGCAATCCCATTTCCCTGGTACTCGGGCAGTACCGCAACGTTATTCAGCCACCAAGTCTCTTGGTGAGTCTTTGCCATGATGAGCACAAAGGGGAGACTTCATATGTTCCGATCGATTACCTCCGGTCCATAATTTTCCTCCAGAAACCCCGTAAGCTGTGCTTGGTACTAAACGTTCAAAGTCATTTTCCGTAACTCGCAAACGGAAGAACAAGAAAACTCGCCTCATTGATCCACCAATCCTTCGTAGCTTGATCTAGTTTACCAAAGAAAGCGTCGAACCCTGTAGCTTGCCTTGTCTCGTCCCTACGAGGGTGCGACTTTGGTCTTTACCCAGTCCGAAGAAAACAACTGACATACGTAGCCCACAGGAGTTTTCCCGGCGGAAACCAAAGTGCAGTGCCAATAATCTTCTGGGTAGCCACTTCCGTAGCGATGTAACACTCGCCGTCGATCAAGCAGCATCGAGTCATGGCACGAAATAGATCGGGAAGCAGTTCTAGCTTTCCGCCCGTCAATAAATTTACTGCTGGCGCTGTTAACACATCGTTGAACGGTGTTTAAAATTGACACTGGCGATGCAGATATATGCACTCACAACTTGCATCGAGATATGCAAGGTTCGAGACTGACGTTACATCTTCCAGTTCTTGGTCTAAGTGACGTCAACATCGTCAAACGGCCAGAGTGACATAAAGAAGGCCCAACCTGAAAGGCTGGTAGCGAGGGAGACTTTGGCTTTGACTCGGATATCTTGCATGACGGAGAGACGAGTGTAATGTGTGGTCTAATAGGATTTTTTATGTATTTTACTAGGCTGCAGGCAATGGATTATGGCACTGGCACAGCAAGAGTAGAAACACCATGCTGCTCCTCCGATTTCAACGACCATTTCCCACCAATACGCTGCGGAGCGCGAAGGTTCAAAAGAAACGGATGCTGTGGATACTATTTTCGGTCACGGTCATCAAACCGCAGTATTGTTCGGTGCTCGCCGACGGTGTACAAAACCCGAATCACTGATTCCGAACCCCAATCACAGCCAGAGTCAGATGGTCTGATATTCATACATGAACAGACCTAGACGAGGTTAAAATTAGCAGCGACTCGGAGGAGCGCCGACCAACAACGCAGCTTACCCGATTCATCGTACGTTGTGCGAATTAGATCAAGATGGCAGTCCGGGTGAGAACACGCCAAAAGAAATGTATGATATGAGAGTGTGCGGCATGGAAACTTCGGTGTCTGAACAATAGTGCCTTCCGAGAGCACTAACTGTGCAAAAAGTGTTTTCGTGGGAAGAGATGAATATGAATCGGCTTGTAAGTTGAGTCTCTCTCGGAGGGGCAAGGTATACACGTCAAGTGTGAAGGTCGGCGGGAACATAACTTGTCCATCTGTCTCGTTGAGAGTGGGAACACCGACAGCCAGACTGCACGATTCCATCCCAAAGTCGATTGCTCTAAATTGTGCAAGAGTCGAAATCTTCCACGAGAATACCAATTAGTTACGATGTACCTATTACGTAGTGGAAACTCGCCTGTGGTGTGACCCAAAGTCGTCCTTCAACGAGCGGTACGGGCCCAAACCGTCGCTCGAAAAAGCCTGTATGGTATGTCGGTAAGATCTTCTCGGGCTCCGTCAGCGACACCTGCACGAAAGACAATGCATGATTGACTATTGGTGGATGGTGGGAAGTGTTGACATTCCCTTTTGAATAAAGGACGTCCAGGTTGATGTACGAGCTACGCAGTTCCGTATGTACCACATCATGGGTGATGGGCGGACGGAACGAAACGCTGAAGCAAAGCAGCACCAGTAAATCTACGATAGTGCAGACTATTGCAGTCACCGTCGCCAAGTATGTGAAGCAAGAGATGAGATGAAGCCATCGCTCGTTAGAATCTGCAAAAAACATGTCCAATGATTTTACAAAACTAACAGTAGAACGGAAGTTCACCTAGACTGTATTGGGTAACAATTTCCTCCGATGGTGAAGAGGGATCATGACCCTCTAGCGGGATGTATCTGCTTCGCGCGTCCAACATGAGCGAAGTCGTTTGGAATCTGCTCTACCGCACAGGATCGACAAGTTATAAATGAGAGTCAGACAAAGAAATGGTCTGGGTTGCGAGATGACGAGTGGCCCAAAGTGCTCTGCATCTCCTTGATAACATTTTGAGAGTCTTGTTCGTGAGAAGGAGCGGCGGTGACGTGAAGCGATTCTACATCAAAGACGGTACTCTGCGGCAGGACCACCGGATCTTACTATCACCAGAAAATATGTAAATAACACAGGTTTGCGGCCAGTCGAACACGAGAGGAGAGAGCTGAGGAGAGGCCGTGTATATATTTAGAACAAACGCATGCTATGCGAGAATGTTACCTACATACATAGCCCATTGACACTGGCAGCGTGCTATGACTCTAGTGTTTTTCAAACGCCGCGCCACTTGCAGAGAGCTGCGAGCACATCATATCTGCAACTTGGAATGCCACGAAAACGCACATTCTGTGAAGGTACGCGGCTGCCATGACCTAAATACAGATGAGTCATGATGGTGGCCAACGTGCTACTAGTATGTATAAGTATCGATCAGATCGATTACGTAGAAACACAAATCCCAAAATATGTGGTCTTCAAAACTTGTCTGAAGCGGATGCTGCATCTTTCCAGTTACGCCAGTCGTATGTAACTTTATCATATACTGCACTCCAATCCCTGCAGGTGTGAATAGCCCCAACTCTGTCTGCGGTGAAGTTACGAGTGATGAAATCCCCGACTTCCAGTGTTCTGTCCGCCTGACATAGACTCCATTGTCGAAGGTAATTGAGACAGTGCTGAGTATGAGCAAGCACTGCTGGATGTGCGGCTGACAGAGAGTCTCTTAACGACTTTTGGAATCGGCGCAAGCAATGCAGCTCATGGAACATTGATAGATAGAAGAGCCGGCCGTCAGGACCGAGTCGCACTGAGCCCTCCCCAGGAGGTGATGTAGATGACCATTCCGCAGGGGCTTCTGCATCCCAGAGGGAAAATCTGACGCTCTCCTCCACTGCCATTTGCACGTAACCCGGGTCAAAGTCTGGTAATTGCGGCGGAAAATCGTCGTCCATATAGGCTGTAGATGTTGTATTCGAAAGCCCAAGTGAGTCATGTTGGTCTGCACACCATTCAAGAAAGGGATAACTTACTATGATCGTCACGAGTCTGGGTTCGGGTGAGATGGAACAAGGACGGTGAACCACTATCAGCTTGTTGGATGGTCGAAAGTGAGCCTTGGTGTGATAGAATTAACTGCACCAAGGTACACGTGAAGACGACAGAGGAAACGGCGAAGAGGCCCAAAAGGGACGCAAACCCAACTGTGTGATGAGAAATCATCACTGCTAGCAGGCGAATCTGCTCCAACTAGTGTAGCACATCGTAGTCTTTTAGTACGACGAGTCGCCGGTCACGATGACGCCTGTTTGGTCTTGGTTTGGTCGGACTCGCGCTCATGACGGCAAAACCATCATCCAATTTGGGCTTCAGCCTCCACCATCAGCGCTTCATCTTCAATATCGGTCACCGCCGTGCTGCCAGCCGGAGAATTTTCCCCGATTGATAATGTAAGGTCGACCAGTGTAAAGTCCATTAGCATCGCTCACGATAAACTCTAACTTTGGCCTAGGAACCCATGTTATAAGGATCGATCCGGGTATCCACTGGCAGGCGGAGACTTCCACCAACGCTCTTGCATCCGCGACTGCCATCAGGGCCGCCGGAATGCCTTCCGCAGAGATTACCCTCGAACGCTCGATGTTCGTCGGAATCATTCTCACCTCTATACTATATGGTAAGTAACCGCATCTATTATCTGTGTTCCGCTGTTATCATCCACCCTCTTCAGGAATCGATCTGACACTCTACTTCCTTTCCTGTCGTTTATTACTCTGGAAGCAACCCCGGATGCAAAACAGAAAATTCTACATCATATACTCTTCTTTCATGTTCTTCTTTTTGACCGTTTCAGTGGTGACCAATTATGCGCTTGGCGATTTAATGTGGATCGATGATAGAAACATCCCGGGTGGTCCCCCTGCTTACTATGCGGACAACATCTCTGCGTGGTACAACACTCTCGGGACTGCAGCCGACGTAACTGCAAATGCAATGGCAGACGGCTTGCTGGCAAGAGTCAAATTTGTGAATGGAAATACTAGCAAACTGATCTTTCACCATGTCAGTTATACAGATGCTTTATGTTTTGGAGCGATCACCGCTGGGTTGTTATCCTCCCCGCCTTGTTATATGTGTCCTCCATAGGTAAGTCATCCCAAGTCATCCCCGTTCTCCTAGAATCTAAGCGATGATCAGCCATGTCTATCATGATGACGATTGAGGGCGCGTTACCTGGTGCCAACATCTTTCAAGGAGTGCCCACAAACTTCTCGATTCCGTGGCTGGCCTTAACCGTTAGCTTCAACATCATAGTTACTCTGATGATTATAGGGCGGCTACTAGTCACCTATTGGACGGTCCGTCAATCACTAAGTCCCGCTTTCTCGGAGACCTACATCGATATCTCTGCGGCCCTCGTGGAGTCCGCCCTGCCACTCTCTGCACTCGGCCTTGGTTATTTGATCTCCCAGATCGTGAATAGCAACATTGTGATTGCCTTTTCATTCGTCTGGGGAACATTTGCGGTGCGCTTTGATGATTTATCATATGAGAGGAGTTGGTGACGTTGATCTAGGTCCTCGCACCACAATTCATCATTTACAGAGTAGCCTTGGGTGTAGCTTGGTCTAAGGATACTACGTTCACAACGATCCACGGCATGCGCTTTGCGACCAATCCTGACTGTGAATTCAACTTAGAGAAGACGACAGGACAGCTATCTGGAGTGGGAGGTTCAACGCTCGGGGGATGCTCCAATATGGACTCGCGATTCTATCAGGAAGGGAAGGTGTAGGACGTGTCGGTATTAGGCGGGAAAACTTTTGATGCCAATTCGAACCACGGATGTCTAGTGAATGAAAATAATCATACTTTTTGTTAAAAACATCGTTCACGGGGCCGACGAAGACTAACTGGTCCTTAAACATCATGTGTACCATGAAATATGCGGGGCGCTGAGCATCCCTCAAATACATGCTGAAGCAGCAGGCTGCTACCTCGTTGTTCGCAGATATCGATGCCGCTGACCACTTCCGATATCAAGCTGAAGATAGTGACACTTGGATCAACCTAGATATTTTCAAATCATGACACTGGTCATCCTGGGAGGGAATGCAGGCCCATTAGAGAAGTAAAACAAGCAATAGCACTGGACTTCGCCGCGCCGCTCCGTTGGCGGTGCAATTGTGAATGGAACGACCTGTGTTTCTGCGGGTGGTGCAATGTGATAAACCTAATCGCCGTCCGCCGACGAACAGGTTCCATGCTCGGATGCACTAACAAGACCAAACCAAACTGCGTCCGGTCATCGGAACAAGGAAATAGAACGGAAAACCATCAGCCGAGGTATGGAGATCTTGAGAGTCCCGAGTGGACGACTCGCATCCCCGTATCTCCTTCATTATCTGTACCGTGGGCTTCATCCAAGCCGTTGTGACGAGTGCGGGTCATCCCTCCGCTCGATCGTCAAGCGCCCATCATCCAGAGCGAACGCGGACTCGGACGGCTGCTTCGGGTTTGGAGGACCATGACACGCAAGGTGTACCCATCGTTCTTCCCGAGTCCTTCAGAAATACGGATACAACATTCTTGACCCTCGATGCGCACGAATTTTGCGATACGTTCAATACGCCCAACGGTTCTGTGCTGGCGGAAACGAGTTCAGTTGTTTCGATGGCCGTCGTTCTGCACTAACGTTCGAGCCTGGTTTTGTGATTCGAGTAGGTGCGTCAAGAGTCGGTGAACGGGACGAAACACAGAGATATGGGAGGTGGTGTTGGCCCTTTCCCTACAAATTGGCAGGATGCAAGGGCAAGAGAGAGAAGTCGGCAGCTGACCACAGCCCGATATGACAAGGCAAAGCGTTAATCCAAGACGGTTGGCAAACACTTGCTTTCCTGATCTGGAGAGGCATTTGGGCGGGATATTGGTTGGGAAAGGATATTGGCTTACAATTATGATGATGACTGGGTCTGTATTGAGCGGGTTTCGGAGGTCTCTGGTCATGCCACAGGCCAAGTATTGATGGTTGAGGGTGGAATGGAAGGAAAATTGCTCAATAAACCAGAAGACATTTAACCAAGTGGTGGACTTGTTCTCGTGTATCTGTTTTTTTTTAAGTTTGCATCGAGTGCTGAGGACACATGAGCAAGCATTGACAAGATGGGCCAAACCGCGTCCTCACATTGTACATCCCAAGTGCTACGTGAAACCTCTGCCCTAGCCCCTCCAGATCAAGTTCTCGTCAGCTGAATACCCGTCGACAGTAAACTCCACACCTTCCATCGCGAGCATTTCTATCTTCCTTTGACACTTCTGTCCGGATGCACCATCCTTCCGCGACGACAACGTGCCCCACTCGCCAAAAAATCCGTCAATGTAGAGATTCGACGCAATGACCCTATGGCAGGGTACGAACGGCGCGAATGGGTTGTGCCGTAGCGCAGAGCCAACTAGTGCCCATACAAAGATGAATCAGGTCACATACATCCACCCCTATATGCGCGCATACAAAGGCGAACCCGAAGCAAGGGTTCGGACATGGCATACACGTGGTCGATGGAACGCACCTGAGCGAGGAGAACCCTTGCCAAGGGCCTTGCAGAGAGCCCCGTAGGTCGTGACGTGCCCATGCGGGATCGTTCGTGCAAAATCATAGACGGCCCATTGGTGTTCTGTTAGTTTCTGCTCCAGCCCGAATTGACGGTGGAAATGTGACCGTGGGGTAAGGGCACCGGGCCAAGATCAGAATGGACTTGAACATGCCTTTCCATCGCGAGTCCGGAACGCAGCACGGGCTGGCCCGTCCGATGGGTATTCTACCGGGCCTGCCAATGGAAGCGTCGTGGTGCACATGAGTGGGCTCAGAGTAACATGATCCTGGGACGTACAGCATGAATCACGCGGCAAATCGTCGATAGGGGTAACCACAATTCCGTCTCTCTGTGCCCCGGCGCGTTTGTCTCCTTTGCGTGTCTTTGACGAGGCCAATTTCACTTTGATTACTGGCATTGCGCGAGACAACGACGATGATGGTTTATGTAGGTAATTTCGTGTAAGCACGTGATCGCGGTCTAATCGCTCGAGTTCACTGGCAAGTTCAAGCATCCCACTAACCCTCCTTTGTCCGACTTTCTCGCCGTGATAGAAGCACAGTTGCCGTCCGGGGTCAATGAGGAGCCCAACATCTCCTCGGTCCAGGAAGACGCCCCGGCTTCCCTGCTGGGGTCTGTTTCATGCCCAAACCCAGGTCGAAAAAGGAAGCGGCAAGACAACAAATGTGACGTCACACGGGAAGCCAAAGATTGTCTCGATCTGCAAATGCTGTCTTGGACAGCCACAGGATTGATGTCGAGATGCGCCATTTATGGTGTCGGGATGAGGTAATGATGGTGCCCTGATGGATCAAGAGGCTGGATCATCATCCCAGAAGGTAAGTCGCATTTCATTGTGCCAGATGAGTGCTGATCCTCCTGTAAATATATGATAATTGCAAGACGCGTGGCCCATCCAGCATATGGCCCGAAAGTACCAATGGCTCGGTTTCTTCCCATCAGAAGCGTGCATGCACCCCATGTGCATCACACAAAATTCGATGCTCAATTTGCGGGTGGGTCCACCCGTTTTTTTTCTCCCTCCCTCTCCCTCCCTCTGCTGTTCTTTGATAAAAGACATAAGCGTATTCACTCATGATCGACGGGGAAAACAGGCCGAAATAACGATCACGCAACGAGACAATGAACGGGACACCATGATAACTGAGGTCTTTGAACTAGTTCAACGTGTCACGAAAATTGAGTGGAACCGAGCTGCTGAGGAGTGGGAGTGGGAACGGAGGACGACCAAGTTTGCCGTCTTGCCGACTCAACTCAGTAAATTGATGGGTGTCCCTTTGCAAGCTTCTTGCTGGCTTCTTGCACATCACTCTTTCGAGGGTGCCCGACGGCACCGTGCAGCGCTGAGCGGCCCTTGTTGGTATTTGAACGTTTCAGTATGATCTATATCATGTCTTTTTGCTTCTGGTACGGAATGTTGCCCCATATTGTAATTTCCCATCCCTAGCTGGACATCCCAATTCACGATGGGTTGCAACTCAACCACCAGCAAGCAACGACTACAGTTGAAATGCTCTACTCCGAATGTGTGTTCCGTATCTTGCTTCTAATTCACCGACTGACTCATCCAGTATCACAGCGTACAAGCGTCTGCCAGTGTCGTCTCGACTGCACCCTGGATGTGAAGAGCATGCGCAGGTGCAAGGCAACGAGGAGCATACCTGGGCTGGACGACCAGCTAAAGGATTTGCCCACTTCTGACTCCGCGATGTATGCGGACATAGATGAGGAAAGGTCGTTACAAGTACGTGCCTTATTTCTGTAAGCAATTTGCGCAGATGGCTAATGCAAGGCACCAGTGGACGATCCCTTGACTCTTACTTCCCGGAGTCTGTCGCAGTTCAGCGATCCAGGCGATCTCCAACTGGCAATCTCACTTTCAGAGACATTTGTCCGGTCTACTTTAGTTCGGGATCGTCGGTACATTCAAGGCCTAACGGATCTTGGTGTGGCGTTATGGCATCGGTTCCTTCGCTTTGGACAGCTGAGCGACATCGAGCAAGCGATTTCGAGGTACAGCGAAGCTATAGAACTCATCCCTGATAGTGAGCCGCACAAGCCCAACCATCTGAATATCCTTGCCCTCTTCTACCTCACACAGTTTGAGTGTCCAGTGTGTTGGATGGGGCGCATTTAGGACACGGTAATATGGGGGTAGGTGGACTGCGGGTGCGCGCGCAATGCGAAAGTGTGGCGACGAGGCTTGGTTGCATGATTTGTAGCTCATGGCGGAGGTTGAATGCAGCTCTGTGCCACCGCATTTCCCAAATATAGTAATGGTGATCGCCGTCAAGTCGCCGTTCAAACTACTGTATGTTCCAATTCTCCTTCGTCCTCCTCGGCACCAGCCGCCAACATTGCGAAACCCATACACCGCTTGCACGGGTTGGACCATTCCAACACTGCACCCGATCGGTCATACCCTTGTCCCAAACACTCCCAAACACCACGGGCTAGTACCATTCAAATTTCGGTAGATACAGCCTAGGCTAAGACGATCTACGCCCGTCCACAGTCCGAGACAGCTGAATTTATTCCCGGGACGGTGGCGGCAGCGGCGTTCCGTCGTCACGTCGGTAGGGGCGAGGGAGGGTCCAATGTGGACGATCGGGCATGATACGACGAGCGGACTCGGCGGAGACATATCGCGCCCGACATCGCGTCTGTGCCCCCAAAAAGGTGTGTCACGTGACCGTAGAAGCATTGTCAGCATTGTGGCGTAACCGTCGCCGTTCTGGACTGCTCGATATCGATGGTGGTGTGTGGTATTTTATGAGTTTTCGCCCGTACGGTAGTTCCGATGCTCGGCGAGGAGCGTGATCGCCACTGGCCATTCAGGTACCACAGACAATGGCCTGGCCTCTCCACACCACAATATAATGCAGGTTCCAACATTTGCCTCCTATTCCCTGATCATTCGTCTCTAATTCCGCTGTGAGTCGTCCTTTCCAATTGACGCGATCTCTCGATGACGGTTTACAACCACAGCTAAACCTATATGTCATTTGAGATCGAATACCGTGGTACCATCGCCCGATGGCTCCCCAAGGACCCCGACGTCATCCGGAGGTTCCAGAGCGAATTCGCTCAGCTAATCAAGAACGGTGTCGAATTCTCGCGAGCACGTGGCATCGACCAGAAGCTTTCTCCTGTCATTCTCGAGTTCAAGAAACTGATCGAGGAGGACGCCGGGATATCCAGAGATTTCCACGAAATGTTTAAACAGGTTCGTCCTAACCCGGACCCTAACCAGCGCTCGGTAAGTGGCTAGCCCGGCCGTCATTGATATATCCATCCTGCTGACACTGCTTATATGGTTAGATCACGAACTATATGGAGCTCCTCGCCGTTCTCGATAGGACCATCACCAAGGCGCCAATCTACACCTACACCAGCCCTCTCGTGAGCGGCGTCCCGATGTACGGTGTCCTCGCTCCGTTCTGCAATACCGAGGCTGGCTACCGCGTGTTCACTAATCCAAAAGTGAATGCGATTTTCCACAAAATCTTTGACGAGTGGACCAAGTTCCTCGTCTCTTCCGTGTCTCGCGACGTCTTGGTCAGTACAGAGGGTGGCTGGTTCAGCCCCGATGCACTACATGTGCAGGCCGACCGGCTTGGGATGCCTTTTGCGCAGGCGTGGGTGTGCTATCCCGACCAGCCACACATGGGCTTCACATCCTGGGACGACTTCTTCGGTAGACGTTTTAGAGAAGGCGTCCGTCCCACCTTTGCGCCTGACGACCCCGAGTTCATCAACGCCGCCTGCGAGGCGATCACGTACCGAGTCTCCACCCACGTGCAAGCTACGGACGAGTTCTGGCTCAAGGAGATGCCGTATTCACTCAACCATATCCTCAACTTTGACCCCCTCACGCCCCAGTTTGTCGGCGGGACGGTCTTCCAGGCGATGTTAAGCTCGCTGGATTACCACCGCTGGCACAGTCCCGTCGATGGACGTGTCGTCCAAACATATATTATCCCTGGCTCCTACTACGCTGCGCGTCTGGACGACGATCCGGGCTTAGACGTAGTCTCCCGTTCGCAAGCCTTTGTCACCGCTATCTCTACGCGGGCACTCATCTTCATCGAGTCGGACAACCCCGACATCGGATTGATGTGTTTCGTCGGGGTTGGTCTTGGGGAGATCTCGACGACCAAGGTGGAGGTGAAGGAAGGGGATCGGATCAAGAAGGGAGACGATATCGGGTCATTCCACTTTGGCGGGTCAACGTACTTGCTGCTGTTCCGTCCCCAGACCAAGTTGACGCTGTTACCTGGTCCTGAGGATCCGTGTAAGGCGAGGAAAGTTGGTACGTTGTTGTTTCATGTAGATAATGATTCCCTCGCTAGCTAATTTGGGGACGGGCCGAATGATGGACTTGGAGGGACAGAATATCAGTATATGCTTTCTAAAGCTTTCTTGTACGTCACAAAGGTGGTTACACTTTGGCTCGACGGACGGCCAGCACAACGTCGAAACACGCCTGCCAAAAGCAGGCAAGGAACACGCGGTGCGTCTGTTTCAGAATCACGCTCAGCTCAAACATGTGGACGGCTCCTCGAACATTTGCATTTGAGATCCTACTACAGATCAGAGTCGAGTCCAACGAGAAGACTCATCAGTCACGCTTAGCAACGATGCAGTCAAGCATATCTGCGCCCTCTGCTGTCACACTGCCGCCGAACATCCTGTCGGGGCCGAGGCATTCACTGCTACCAGAAGTCAGCCGGGTCGCATGCTATGTAGTTGTTAGTTGCGGTGTAACGTGTTTTATTCAATGGTAACATCGTTACAATGATGATTCAGTGAACTTGAAAGTCCCGTGTGCGTAATGTAGTTGGCAATAATTAACCCCTCCAACAGTATTGATCGACGTCGAGGATTTTACTACCAGGAGTCTGCTCCTCATGCAGGGACGACAAACTCTATGATTTAGATATATACCACAAGTTTTTTACAACATATTTACCAAAGCCTTCGTGCGAGGAACCCCAAGCAATGCATACAGTATAGCACATGGACAACCGATGGAATATCAGCTCAGTGCTAATGACAACATGGATCAACCACGATCGAATACCACCCCCTCCCCTCACGGCCGGTTGGTTGCAATAGCAGGGAAGATTCTAAGAGTTGCCTGCGCCGTATTTCCAATCTTGGCAGTCGCAAAGCTCGTCGTACAGGCCCCCTCGTCCACCCAAACACCCGCGGGACCTGTCATATAAGGGTGAGGATGGGTCAATCACGCAGCTGTTACGCAATACATACCACCCGGAACGTCGTTATACGTCCACCATTGTGCGGTCCATAGGTCGCCACTAAGAATTCTCCGCCAATATAGGTAATCGTGGGTGATGAACTACCGTCGTACTTGAACGTGACTTGATCATCGCCCACATACTAGTTGGGAAACAAATTGTTAGCGAAAGCATACATTGCGAACACCAAGGGGATGGCTTATAGGGACACCTGACTGCCACGGCGCAACTCCAGTGCAAGAACCCGTACCAGCTGTTGTGCTGGTAGTCACGCTCGTTGTAGTCGGTGCAATAGTCGAAGTGGCAGGCACGCTCGTCGTAACTGGCATACTCATCGTGGTCGTCACGGCTCCCCCACCAGTCAGAGCGTCTTTCACAGAAACATGATACCTATTGTTGGCTAGCACCCAGTCATGTAGGATCGAGATTCCGATCAGTTATAAGAAACCACGAACCATAGGCTTGTGACATGTCCCACAGCATCACACCGCCAAATGACGTATACTCGCTGCGCGTCTGCTCGATGATAGTGGCGATCGTTGAGACGTCGACATAACCGGACCCTACTGCACTGGAAGACGCAGGAACACCAATGAAAACCTTCACATTTGGATTAGGAGACACCATCTTGGCCCAGTTATCCCTGTTGCATGGATAAGGTACTCCCGACTGAGGATGCTGGTAGATGCTTCATACCAAGTAGCAAAGTTCCAGTCCTGGCGTGAGGCAAGCATAAATGGCGCATATATGGTGATCAGCAATCACTTACGTTTGCGTTGTTATAGTTGTTGAGCCCGCAGTAGTTGTTGTCTACGTGACGAGTGAGCGAGAGCCTCGCAAACTCCTTTTGGTCTGCGATACTCACAGAATTGGACAAAGACGGCATCAAAGGGAACCGCGTTTATTGTATTACCAATGTATGCGTCGGGATAAGGGCATTGAGGAGCTATGGAGGATGTTTAGCAGTCAGGATGGGTGTGTACTTGATACCGTTTGCTCACCAGCGGTGATATAATATCTTGAACGCCGCCAATTATCAGAAGAGCGACACCCATAGTAAAAACAGTACGGACGATTTGCTACCGCCGTCCATCAGTTGACGGAGGGTCGTCAGGAAGGCAGTGAATCCCATCTGGGTTCCGCCCTCGATGTCCATGTCGATCCTTTCCACCAATAATGGATAAGGATAAGTCACATAAATGATCCAATACGCGTTGCGACGGAGGCTTACCCATCCAGCACCGCATCGCCGAATGGACGGGTAGTGCTCGTCCCACTAAGGAAAAGGTCCCAGATGATCTGCGCAAAAGTTTGTCCTTCGGCGTCATCCGCAAAGGACGCTGCGCCAGTCGCTCCACCGAGCGAGATGGTTACGATCTTGCTTGCATTCTGGCATGTCTGGATATCCGGAGCGAGGAACGTGCAGTTTGGGAGTTGAGTTCCGGGAAAGACTCCGTTGGAGGATGTGCTACACGTCTATGAGGACGCCAAGTGTCAGCTGTCTGTCTTGTGGGGAAAAGCATGTTTGAGCTCACGTTGGCGAGATTGATGGACGGTAGACCACCTGTCGTGTTGAACACGTCCAAAAAGGCCATCGGGATGATGTCAACGGTGGCATCCTGTCGCCCAAGTCAAATTCGGAAACACGGCAAAAATGAAGCGCAATAACCTACTTGACAATAGTACGAGATGGGCTGTTGCCAATTGGTAGTGTCACTTGGATTGGTAGCGCCGTACGAATTCTGGCCCCAGTATCTAAAGCGCCATGGCACGTCCAAAGAGATGACGAGGAAAACGAAAACAGGAGTCACTACTCACATGGCCAGCTGAAACGAAACGTGAAGATGAGAAACCCACCACAGAATGACGGCTCACGTTCGTGCTCGCAGACATGTCGAATGCCCCCACCATAGGCAATGACCGAAAGAAGATGGTGAATGAAAGGCGAGACATGCTCAAAAGCCAGGCAGCCCGAGAAGGACGTCTTGAGGGTTCGATAGCCACCTAGCAGTGCGGACTCCCCATCAAGCCTTTATACAACAATTCAAACCTCCCAGGAAGTTCGCCTACAGGTAATGCTGGTTCGTCCGCCGATGCATCCAAGAAAGTAGAGGAGCAGACGCTTCCTCATCGGTCGATGCCTTTAACTGTCAAAGCGACAGTAAAAGGCTCGACATTTCACTGGCTTGATCAAGGTCGCGCGTGACACTTTGCGAAGATTGGTCACCTTTTTTGGCATGAACTTGGATCAAAGTTACATGAACATCCGTGACTAGCTCCAGCGGCGACTGCGGTATCAGGAACAGCACTTCGCCCCACAGAAGTTGCACAAGTATACTGGTGAGTCTAAAATTACCGCAGCTTTGGAATCTCGAACGGGTTTTCGCGTGGTCTCATCCGCCAACCACCTGATTCGGTACCCTAACCTGCTATCCAGGCTCGCAAAACGCCAGCTAGCGCAAAAAATATACAAGCCACTCCTGAATCCTAAAATATGTCGATTTTTTTCATGCTGAAGAAACGTCATCTTAGCCGAAGGTAGGTTTGGCAGTCAACCATGCTATATTGACATTTCAGCCACTGCGCATCACCGTACTCGACACTTGCCAACCTTATGCGCGACATCGCGCCCCACGGCCTGAGACACATGGTCGGACAAAAGCACCTCTCGATTGTAAATCCAAGTTCTGTCCAGGCCGGTTTCAGCAAAGCATCATATTGGGGCCTGGTGGTTCATAGACACGTCGAAAGCTTCCTGATGGGCCTCCTCTTGCACCGCAGCAAGGCACCACTTATACCCAGCCAACCTCTTTGGAGCTAAGAATTCCTGCGACGTCTGACCACCGCAACAGCTGATACTCTTTACTCTCTCACTGAAATGTCGGAGTTTCCCGGACCCCGGTACCGCTGGAGGATCTCTTCCCCGCATCATATCCCCGATCGATGGCCCTCGTTCACCCTTATCGATATGAGTGTGTGTGTTCAAGGAAGCCCTTGATGTCGTCCTATGAAAGGGATCAACTCTCCAACTCTACTAATTGCATTTCTTCCTGGTTTCGTGTTTCCCTGCAGCGGTGCTTTAGCTTCCTTGCCCTTTCTGGCTTCTAGGAGCGGCCGAATGTTCTCCCCGAGCTTTTCCCGGCTGAACAATCCTCGCCTCCCCGTGCGAATGATATATGGGATCCAAGCATGGATGCAAAGCAATTAAGAATCTAAAAAGTTACCGTCCAAGTTGTAGCCCTGGAAGTTTTGGACATTATTCACGGTGGCAAGTGGGTCGATTCGATCGCGGTTCTGAAACCTTGGGCTCGATGCTTGGACGCTTGCGGTGAACATTTCGGATTTGTTATCATCACCTCACCTTATCGGCCTATACAGATTAAGCTGTGGACAACCCGTCACAGTTATGTGCAGCGAGGAAGGGCAAATCGAGCATCTAAACCACAATCAGTGTTTGATGGATGATCCATGCGCCGTTGCGCGACACCAGGCCCAAGAAAATCTCAACTCGATAATCAATACCTGTGATGCAGAAAAGTGAATGAGATGTTTCGTGAGCCTCGCAAAGAGGATGCTGTCTTGATTGTTGCGCAGAACTTCCCTATCTGCAGTAAAATGGTTGAAGTAGATGGGGTAAGATGACCGTTTTTGGAGGTCGAAGGAGGTGCTTGCATCTCGTGAGGAAGCCTCGAAGCTGAGTCGGAAATTTACACGCCACTACTGCTGCTGCTGTCGTCTCATCGATTCATCAAGCATGCTTAGCGGTTAGCCAACGGTATGTCTCGCTCACCATAATGAATGAAAAAGAGAGATAATGATGGATATATGATTACACAGCGATGATAAGCACTCCGGTCCATAATTATCCTCGGTCTCGTTCGGCGAGTCGTGCAGCATCCTCGTATCGTCGTCTAGCATCATGCCCACGAACCCAACATCGAAACCCCGCCCATCGATACTAGTGTCCATACCTGAACGAGAACCCACCACCCCCAGCCTGGAAGAACTGCGAGAATGGGTGCTCGCCACTGCCCCCGAAACCGCCCTGGAAGCCTCCGAATGGATTCCCACCTTGGGAGCCTGGGTCGTTTGGATCGTCACCGTTGTCGAAGCGCTGGCGAAGTTCTGCGAATTTAATTAATTACAACGCGTTTCATAGAGTAAATATTATGAAGACTTACCAGGGTTGCCGAGGACTTCGTATGCTTCGTTGACGGCAGCCATTTTTGATTCTGAACCACCCTTGTCTGGATGAGCAGTCATAGCAGCTTTACGACTAACCTTGAGGTGAATACACGTTGATTCCGACAGAAACAAAGGACTACGTACAAGGCTTTCTTGATAGTCTTGGCATCGGCATCTCGTGCAACACCCAAGACCTTGTAATAGTCTTTTTGTTTCGATTGCTTCAACAGTCGCTGGGCTTTCTGCAACCGACCGAGTACCTGAAAGACATACACGGTTAGCAACCAATCAGTTCAAGCGACGAGACGCTTACATCGCGGTCACTCCTGCCAGTGCCTTCCGCTGCTCTCTCGAATGCTCGAACAGCATCGTCCCATTCTTCACGAATGAGTAGCGCCTCGCCCTTCCCGATCCATCCGTCGACCTCTGCATTACCCTCGGACATCATTTCACTTGCAGCCCTGAGAGAGTCCTCCGACATCGCCAAGAGGGCATCACACCATGCCTCTCCCTTCTTCGGTAGATTGAGTTTGGTATATGCACGGCACATCGACCGTAGGATGTGTGCACGTCGTGGACTCGAGAGTCGCACGTCAGGGATGGGTACAGAGGAGGATGAAGCGAAGAGCTCGGGTGAACCCTGTTTCTGAAGTGCCTCTTCAAAAGTAGACGCGAAACCGTCCCCTGGAAACTCTTTCGATGCACCGGCGACGTGTTTTACTACACCCATCCAGTCGTTATCCTGAATATGCTTGTCGAGTTTGGCGAAACCCTTCTCGAGTGTCTTGACTAGCCTGTGAGCGGGTTTACAAGAAGGTGAGTCGGGATCTAGATGTAGACATTGCTTGAGAGGAGCGAGATGAGAGGTGTGTGAGGAAGTAGATTGGGAAGGTGGGAGAAGGAAATATGCCAATCGGAATATACGCATGAGGGAGGATGTAGTTGGCTGGGTAAGATACGAAAGTCGGCTGTAGGCATGTAAATCAGCAACGTGACAAACTATAGATAGATGACACTAGCCTCAAATCGACGACGGCGCCTTGTGGATCACCTCCTGCAAGACTACATTCAGCACGAATTCGGCGAATCTCGATGTTGTGACTGGCTACTCTGAGAGCCTGCGTTGCCGCCTCCGAACAGACAGTCCACAGTTGAGCACGCTTGGCATTACTGGCTTTCTTCGCGGCTGCTTGAGCTTCTCTAATGTCCACCATCAGTTCGTCGATAGCGGGACCGCCGGGAACCTTTGACGCATAGGTATCAAGAGTACTCTTGGCTTGAGCAAAATCTCCATCCTTGGTGTATATCTTTGCCATCATCATGATTGCTTTGTCGAATTCTCCAGAAGTGAGTTCGAGAACCTTGGAGAAATCGTCCAAAGCACTGGAATGTCTGCTGAGTGAGAAATAGGCGGTGGCGCGTTTGTAGAAGAGAAGATAATCGCCCGGAGACAGGGAAATGGCCTCCGTGTACGACTTGGCGGCATCACTGAAGTGGCCAGAGGAAAGCAGGGCATCTGCGCGAGCAATGAGAGGTTGAAGATTGGGGTGGGCTATCGAACCCGATGAACTCGACGGTTCACCAAAGACTGGACAGGCCAGCAACAAAAGTCCAGCAAGTGTAGGCAGCCTCATCCAGGTAGCAAGCCGTAAGTGTGTACAACGAAGGTCTTCCAGTCCGGAATACAGTAACCTCAAGTTCAACTTGCACAATTTCAAGCAATGGCAATGCTGACACGTTCACTCTCCCACGATAACCCCGTTCTCGGGTTAGGGTTTATACCCAATGGATTCTATGATACTATCTACTACGACTTCAAGACACCCGTGGATCTTCTGTAGTTGTAGTCTTTTATGAATCGTGTCGAAAGATTGCAAAAGGTGGAGCAGCAAGTTAGTATCGAATGGACACATCACGGCTATCTGAATCGTGTATGTAGTTGTGGCGAACACTGACAGCGGCAACGGTTCGGGACCTTTCATTTATCTCAGTGGGGAACAATAGAATGAGGCAGATCTTTTGACCACAAATGCTGTGGATGGATGATTGTCCATCGATTGTGGGTGCTCCGTCGGTGTTATAAAAGCGGCGCGTCGAGCGACTTGGTGGAACAACAACATGCCTCTCGAGACTCTCCCAGATCGCTTGGACGACACCACCCATGACGAGCTCGACAAGGCTGTGAATGAAACCATTGGAGACGATATCATTGATACCGAGGATCTTTCCGCCCGAGACCATGCCCAACTCCTGAGCGCGATCATTGAGCATTGCGACGACTTGGACAACAAGTACGTTGGTCCGGGACAGGCAAAAAGGCTGATCAAGACCCATGGAGAGTTACGGGCCATGCTCACTTCCGCTTGGAGGCGCAAATCATACCGCGAGATTCGAAACCTCGGTGCGTGTTCACGATTCGTACCCATCATCTACTTGCTAACAAGTTTTTGGTCATGCCGCTAGCCCTTCTCAAAGCACCGAGACCAGAGCCGGATCCACCAGTATCCACATCAGTGTCTGAGATTCGTCAGGGTTTGTGCTTCCCATGTCACTATCCATCCAGAAGCATGGACTGACTTTCTCTGCTAGATCTACGCATAAACTTGTCAGGGTCCTTTGAGGCAGAGTACCTCGGTGCAGCCGTTGATGGCTTCTACGAGTATTTGACCCACAACGAAAAATTATTCAAAACCCCGCAAAATCCCCGGTACTACGCCAAGTTCTGCTCCATCGTGCAAAGTTCAGGCACCGGCAAATCAAGGATGATAACTGAGGTAAATGAGTCTAATTTTTTGGAATGCATCTCTCGTGGCTGAATCAAACCCAGTTGAGCAAGAAGGATGTTATAGTAATTTACATGAACTTGCGCGGAGAAAAGGACAGATTGGGTTTTCCTGCGCGTGATCCAATCCCATCACAAATCTTGACCGAATTCCCCCCTACTGAGGAAGCGTACCAGACCATTTGCTATGCGTTCTTCATCGCTCTTTTTGATACACTTGAGGAATATCTCTCCACAAGTTACGCCACCCGCACTGCTAAAGCGGGCATCATGGATTGGGTCCACCAGATGTGTAATATGAGCCATCCCCCCAGGTCTACCGCCAGAGCTGTTTTCTTTCGTAAAGTATCTGAAAAGTACACAAAGGTGTGGTTAAATTGTCCCGCAGCCTGCCTCTGATTTGACAATCTTCTGTAGGTTCATGCTGATCTCCTCCATGTCCTCAGCCAACACCCCAGTGAAACAGCGGAGGCCTCTTCCGTGCCTGACGTTGATGAAACTGTTGATAACGCCACAGACACAGACGTTGATAAAGCTGCCAATGAGCTTATGAGGCTCTCCCTTTCTGGTAAAGACGTCAGCTCGTATCGCGGAATCCCCAGCTGACTAATATGGCAGAACCAAAGGCTCAGCGCAGTGTTCCACCTGATTTCACTGCGCATCTCTTTACTGCCTATATGAAAATGGCTAACCGCCTCAAGGGGATCTTCCCTGAGCATTCCAACAAGCCCAAATTGGTGATCGCGATCGATGAGGCACACCCGCTCACTCCAATGCGTCAAGTCCAGGGAGCATACCGCCCTGCGGATATATTCTGCAGAGTTGTAAATGAGTATTCCCATCATGATAATCGGGAGAATGCAGTTTGGGTTGTGTTCGCCTCGACGACTTCCAAGGTCGCAGATTTTTCGCCGCCTAATCATAAACGTGTGTGATCATTTTCCATTGCCCTGATCTCCCGACTTACTTGTCTTTCAGATAATTCCGACCGTGTTGCCATTAGGGGTGAGAAGCTTTTCCCACCTTACACTCAACTTGGTTGGGACCAGAGTGCGGTGGAGCTCGGAGGTATTGGCATCGAAGATGTCTCCCAGCTTCATCACATCGCAGGCTATGGAAGGCCTTTGTATGTTCTCTTACTTCGGTCGCGGTCGTTGACTAAGCTCGTTATCATCCACAGGTGGCTATCTCTCAAGACTGCCCTCACGTTCCCGGAAAGAATGCTAGACACAGCGTCGTCGAAATTATGTGGGGGATACAACTTTGATGCACAGGAAACGAACCATGTGCTCGCGGTATTGGGACAGCGATTCGGACTAAGCGTCACGTTTGGACACCCGGATTCGGTTGAGCACCTGGAGACCGGCGTGGCGAGCCACCTACGCGTATGTCTCGCGACGACCCCGGACCGCAACTGGAGGTTCACAAGTTATCCGTCCGAACCGCTCCTGTCCTGCGTGGCCGCAAGTGATCTGCACGAAGGGCCTGAAACCCTGAAGCTTGCTTTAGGAACTTTGCTGAAGGTAGTCAACTCTGGAATGATTGACGTGGGTCAACGTGGCGAACTTGCCAGCAGATTGCTATGGCTGCTTGCCAAGGATTTGTTTATCCGCACGCAGGCGAAGAACGTGGTCACCAGGATGCCGTCGACATGGGAAGAACATCTAATTGACTGTCAAATGATTCCTGTCGTGGATTGGCTGGAATTCATCTTCGGACCGCAGATATGGGACGAGGGGGACACGCAAGCATCGCTTGCACGCAAAATGTTCAAGGATGCGTATCTGAATTTCTCGCACTGGGTATGCATGGAGGCGAACATCGCTGGATCAAAGGATGGGAACGAATTAGGGTTGGTCCTCCAGAATTCCTTTGTCATAACGTGACCTCGAGTCTGATGCTCCACCGTGTAGCTTGTACGAGTGGACACAACGCCACTGGCAGAGGACCAGTGCAGTGCAGTGCTGCCACCAACAGCCTCTCATCGACAAGGTAATACCTATATATTTCAAAGGCGGGCCCAAAAACGCGTCAGCGGAATCGCGAATGTCCCACATTTTCGTTTCAGACAAGGCTCGGAAATCGACGAATTCGAGGAATGTTTTGCATGACATCACCCGACGGCACGAAAATCTAAGCGGTTCTGACTCGGATTCCGGGTCCCTTCCTTACATCGCGATCTTGGCCGACCTTGGTCAACCAAAATCGTTCTCCGTCACCTTCCCAGAGCGGGACGTTGATGACCGCTGTCTGCGCATCTATGCTGCCGGTATCGATACCGCCACGTATCCATTCCTAGCCAGCTATCCTGCAATTATGGACACTCTCCGAGACCTCGTGCACCTTCAGCAGATTCCCGAGACAGAAACGGCTTGCAGGGACTACCTGAATGCACAAATGATGTTTGGCACTACGCCGACTCCTGAGCATATGTCATGGGAAAACGGGCAAAGTAAACCCGGCGAGAGGAGGACTGCCCCGGATGTACGAAGAAAGTCCGTTAGACGGTCGTAGGTTGAACCTGTGCACTGTCTCTGGTACTGTGGCTACTTACACTGCATGTACTTTTACTGAGGAAGAGCATCATGTACTCTTGATACACTGTCATTTTCGACATCATCTTCTGATTGTGCAATGTTGAGCGTACTCGCTCGAAAGTAGGAAAAGCATTTGATTTGTGAGGTGTCTCTAACTGGTAACCGGGAAAAATGCTCGACCACCTTCGTTAGCAAAACGAGACTCGACTAAACACACATATGCACTCGCCAGAACGGCTGCAAGGCACGGTGGTTTTTAGGGTCAAGTGCAGGAGCATCTTGCTCGGGAGAATCAGAATCAATGATCGATCGATGCTCCTGTGATATGTTGACAAGGCTGGCCTTCGGGCCTGATACTTACAATCCGATCGCTTGCACTATTATGATTGACATGGCATACAGCCTAATTGTCTCCCTTTCTCGTCGACTAATCCCTTCGGCAGTATATCTGATGTTGAAGTGTGCCGCAGCACGAAACAGCTTTGCAGATAACCATTTCCTTGCATGTTGTCGTGATGCGGTGCCCCCGCGCGAAAAAGAAAAAAGTCCCGAAAACACGAGGTGATGGAGCGTGTGCACTGATCTATATCAATGAAGGGAAACGTGTATAGAATGCGAAGAAGCATACGAAGCACAGCTTTTTGGCTGTCTTTCACCATTGCTCCACCACATTGTGTCGCCAACGACCACGTCGACAATGGCTGGTGCGTACTGGGGAGTGGAATTTTTTGCATTCAATGGTGCTAACCGTTACACAAGAACGTTCCCCGCTCATCGAAATCGACGGGGGTATCAACATAATGGCAATGGCATTTACAGCGAATGGAGAGTATATCGTCGGCGGTGGAGACGAGGCTCGAGTGTGGCGAGTGGAAGACGGCAAACAAACGGCAACAATGGTAGTGGATCATGATGTCCGCTCTCTCGCTGTGTCGAAGGATGGCAGATGGATCGCAGCGGGCTCACACAATGGCTTTGTGTTTGTGTGGGACGCAAAGACACTCGAAAAAGTCTTTACGCACCGGGAGGATCTTCATGACATCATCGGAGTCGATCTCTCGCCCGACTCGACTCGACTCCTGATCGGATCGGACAACCGGACAACCGTCTGGGAAGTCACAACTCGCGAACGAGAACTAACACTCTACCACGAGGGTTGGGTGAGAGCAGCGAAATACTCGCCGCAAGGCGATCGAATCGCGACAGCCACTTTTTCTTCCGTTCGAGTCTACGACAGCAATGATGGCCGCGTGCTCGTGCACATCCCAGTAATAGTAACCCCGCGTTACAACACTGGTCTCCTCTGGTCCAACAATCACCTCTTTGTCGTATCCGACCGCACAATCAAGCAATTGGAAGTATCCACCAGGTCAACAGTCTCGGAATGGCCAGTTCCCGATACCAACACCTTCTCGTGCATTGTCCTACTGCGGCATGGGGAATTCATTGCATATTCTACAAACGATACCGTCACGTTTTGGGACACGTCAACACATGCCCAGCTCGGTCTCATCCAACACACTCAGGACATATATTCAATTGCACTCTCTCCAGAAGACCGGCTTCTCGGAATTGGTGGACAAGGCGGGAAAATCACCATCAGAAGTCTATCTTGCATCACTGTCAGTATCGTGTTCCTTTGGATTACGGCGGATCTGACCAACTTTCTTGTTCCGCTCGTCTTCCCAACTAGGATTCAATCCCATTGTCTCGTCTGCATCCCACATTCCAGGAGCCTGACATTCAGATCGACGACGCCGCGCTCCATTCATGGAAGCACGATCAGCTCGAGCACGCGGACGAGTTATTGACCGCAGCCATCTACGAGTATCGGAATCCGAACAATCATGTACTCGCTAGTCGAGCTCTCGTCCGAGCTCGTTTGCGACAGTGGGACGCAGCGCTCGTCGACGCCGAAGAGGTCCTTGTTGCTCTGCCCTCGCACATTGATGCTGACATCTATTTACACCACACCCAGGCCATCAAGATCCAGCCGTCCGTCATTGGCTACATCGCAAAGAGTGTAGCGCTTGTCGGTAACGGGGAGAGGCACGAGGGCTATCGGGCCTGCGACATCGCATTCGAACGCTTCCATTCATCTCACGTTAGCTTTCTCCTTCTGGTCAAGGTCTGTATTTTTCGAACTCTGTTACCCCTCAGTTGTTCACATCCCTTAGGCTGTCATCGTGTTTATGGCCGGAGAGCACCGCGATGCGATATCACGTGTAGACGACCTTATCGCTACGGTCTCCTTCAACTCTATCTGCTATGTAGTTCAGGCACGCGCACGCGCTCTACCACGGTGAATATCACCACTGAAATTTCCAGCAGGCATATATGTATCTTCTCCTTGGAAACTCGCGCATGGAGCGCAGCGACTACGAGGGTGCAATACAATCGTTCGAGCATGCACGGGCCCAAATGCGACACTATGGGGGCAGACCGCTCTTGGTGGTCTCATTGGTAGGCCTCCTAATGGATGTATTGCAACGTATCGAAATCGATCACCGACTCCGTCAGATATCCGGATGGAAATTTGATAATCTCGACATCACAATTTCACAGCGTCTGTGTGAAGCTTTGTATGCAATGGATCGCACGATGGATGCGAGCGAATATCTTCTCAAGCTGGTAAATACCTTTGACGAAGAGGTCTATATGAGCGGACTCACCACCGAGTGGATCTCTGGTGAGTTTACATTTTCCTGTGTGTTTTCATGCATTTAAGCTTTTACGTCAGATTTTACTCATCGATGCCTTTCCGCTCCCAAAAGCGACGGTGGTGCAGCGTCGAAGGCAGCACGACACGATAATACCCCGATGCTGCATTATGTAACCCTCAATTCCCCTACCCCCACTCCACTCTTGAGGGAGTGGGCAAAAGCGACATTGGCGAGACGCTCGTGGAAGGACGCCTTGGTCGCCGCTGCCAGCGTGAGTATTTTCTTTTGCTCTGGTACCCACCATGGGATTGACACTTGGTGTGGAGTTCGTGGTTCCGAGGTTCACGATCTACCGGATCATATGTGAATATCTCGAAACAATCGGCCGCATAACGGACGCTAGCGAGTGTTTCCGCCAGATGGTGGACGAATTGATAGAGCAGGCAAACGTGCATGATGAGCAAATACAATGGGTTCTCGGTGAGTGGTCTCGCATACCGTGTGGGTGTATGTTAGACTTCAAACGTCGTTTCTCAGGGAAGCTGGAGGGTCTTGGGGATACCGCAATGAGTGCTGAACGGCATGATGTTGCTATCTCCCACTATTCAGTCGCTCTGTCCCTCA
The DNA here is from genome assembly GCA_038090955.1 of Xerocomellus intermedius. Taxonomy (NCBI): domain Eukaryota; kingdom Fungi; phylum Basidiomycota; class Agaricomycetes; order Boletales; family Boletaceae; genus Xerocomellus; species Xerocomellus intermedius. The sequence continues at coordinate 42,002 of JBBPNP010000201.1, forward strand.
ATCCGGCCGCATCACAAGGTCTCTTCATCAAGCGAAGCAAGGCGTACATAGCCAGGGGTTTGTGGCAGGATGCATTAAATGACGCAAACAAGGTGCGTTCCTTTGTCTTGCGCAGGCTAGTTCTTGTTGATGCATCATCATTAGGTGATCACGCTCAATCCATTGTCCCCATGGGGCTACGAAAGGAAGCATGCAGCTTTACACAAGGCAGGTGACTATGAAAATGCGATAAATGCATTAGAGGCAATGCTCTCGATGATGTCGCAGTCATCCGATCCAGAGATTCGCGGTGAGGGTGTCAACATCGTACTGAAGTTCATCTATTGATCTTGCCTCCTAGCGCATCATCGCCAGTATGTAAACCCAAGTGAGACGAGATCGGCAATCCGGAGGGCTGTTCAGGATGCCATCCGTGATTCGCCCCGCGTCCTCGTTAACACCATCTCTGGTCGCCTTCTCGACAAATCAAGACAAGCTGCGTCATTCGAATCGCTCCCCGTCTTCAAAAAGTTGATTTCTTCCATGACGACACAAATCGACCATGTTCGCATCGAGGAAGACGTTACACAGTACTATCGCTATGCCATGTTCTCACACAAGTGGGAAGACAATGAACCTCTGTTCGAGAAAGTCATACGCATCGTGGTGTATGATCTCGAGGAAACTCCCACCCATGACAAACTCCGGATGTTCTGCAAGATCGTGCGGGATGCCGGGTTGAATTGGGCATGGAGCGATACATGTTGTATCAACAAGGCAGATCACTTCGTGCTCCAGGAAGCCCTAGTTGCCATGTTTAAGTGGTACCAGGGTTCTGCTGTGACGATCGTTTTACTCCGTGGTGTCCGCTCTCCGTCGCGGCGCGGCGATCTCGTGAGGAGCATCTGGAACACTCGTACCTGGACATTCCAGGAATATCATGCCTCGAAGGTGGTTCGATTCTACAATGAGGATTGGACACTCTACATGAACCTCGACATTCCCAATCACAAGGAGTCGCCCGAAATCATCGCCGAGATGGAGGAGGCGACAGGTATCTCGGCGCGAGCCTTGATGGCACTCCGACCTGGGTTAGATGACATACAGGAGAAGCTCTGTCTAGCTTCGAAGCGAGAGACGACCCTCGTCGAGGATGCGGCATACTCATTGCTTGGGATATTTTCCATCTCTTTGCCGGTTGTATATGGCGAGGGGGACCAAGCGCTCGGGCGACTGTTGGCACAGCTACTCACGAGCTCAGAAGACACGAGTATCCTTGCATGGAACGGGAAATCTGGCAACTTCAACAGCTGCCTCCCGGCCAACATTACCGTGTTCAGCCAGCTGCCACCCTCACACATCCCACCCACCCTCACAAGCGCCGAAATGGAGACGATTACCACCGGATTTCCTGCCTCTTTGCTCGATCTCACCTCGGTCACGAACTTGTATGAACGACTTGATGAGCTCCCCGTACCGTTGTTCGTGGGACAACGGGTGAAGCTTCCATGCATTGTTTCAAACTCGGGCGTTTGTTGATTTCCCGGAGTAACTTAAACTCGGAACGAGTTTTCCGTGCACAGACAGCTGCACTCGGGATTGTGGAGCTCAGAACCGAGGAGGATCTCTCTCGATTGCATTCTCTCTACCTCGTTCACCCTTGGATCGACTTTCTCCTTGACCGACAGCCTGTCGGGAGTGTAATTGAGACAATATCCGAGGAGTACATGGACGATCGGTCTTCCTCGATAGGCCAGTTATTCCCTGGCCCTTCCAATATCACAGGGGTGGCCACACAAAAACAAACGGCGCGGCTCGTTGCTCCTCTTGGTCCGCCGTTTGGTGGACGGCCTACCACACGCTCTCAAGATGCAGTATCTCTCCGGCCCCCTTCCTCTCTATCGGAGACAGACAAACAGATGCGCGCCCTCCGAGTCATCTCTCGACTGAGACAACCATTCGGTGCGCTGTTGCTCACACCGAACCTTGGCAACGTGTCAGCATATAGGAGGGTCGCTGCGGAGAGTCTGATTACTGTCCGAGTAGAAGAGATCACGCCGACGATATTGGACAAGCTGGTAGACAGCGTACGCGTACTGGATGTGCTTTAGCGACGGCTATCAGTTACACGACACTTGTACGTCTGGGTCACGTTCGTTTCCCCTCCATGACTTTTAGGCTTGCTGATTTGGACGTTCGAGAACGTGTGTGCACCGTGTTTTGGGACACGAACCCGAGTTATTCTTTACTCCCGTTTCAACCGCAAACCTTTTGTAACCTTTTACAAGTTCGCTGTTTCTGGATTTACTTTCTTCATACGTCCTTCATTTCTCCTCCGTGTATTTTAGACTTTTCGATCCTTGCCATCTCGTTCCCACATCCAAGGAAGATAGACTTTGCAGTATGAAGAAAGTTGGCAAATGAAACGCGTCGCGTTATGACACGGTCACGTGCTGGCCCTGGAAGTTCGGACTATCTGAGAGTCGAAGCTCGACTCTTCGGGTGTAACAAGTTTCTCCTGGGATACGCCACTGAACATCTGTCCGAGTCTGGCCGTCCGCGTGCGGCTACTCCCCAGCCTAACGGACCATCTAGCTCTCGATTCCAGGCTCTGCATCCTCACATTCCTCACCGCACTGGTGCCGGATCCATGGAAGGCGCACTTGTGCAGCGTTGCCCCTCATCACTCGTGGTGACACTCTAACCAGCCACGGGGTGCGTCATATCACCGTTACCGACGACATCGACCTCGGCTGGCGTACGGTCATGTACGTACTGACTAGAGTAGTGGTGGACACCACTGTGCTTTGCTGGCAGGGTGTACCACATCAGTAAACGTCGTCGCCGTTTGCCTCCAAGCGCTCGTACGTACTCTATGCGGCAAGACGTTGGAGTCTTGTCTGCTCCCTTCCTGTGGTTCGAAAATGCATGTCGAATGCACTTGCAAAGAAGTCCAGCGACGATCTCAACATTACGGCTCTGAGGGTTCCAAAGCTAGTCGAGATGAACAGTGGCAGGCAATTCGTGATTTCGGGTTTCCAATTCTACTTTGTATAGGCTGGTGGTGCTCCCTGCATTGTGTGTTCACTAATTTCGCTTGCGTGCTCCGAGCTACTGTAGACTTGCTCATAATGCATAGTAGTATGCATTATGAGTAAGTCTACTGTAATGACTTGATGAGGAACCTTTAAAAGAGGCAGACTCATCTTTGAGTACCTCGCTGCACGAACGAATAACGTTTTGATAGAGAGCCTTCAGGTTCGGGCGGGCACGCTTGGCCTTCCAACCATCACTGGACCCATATAAATGGTAGAGATGGTTTCGATTGGTATGTCATGCACAATCATTTTTCTTTTCCCTCCGTTCAATCAAGTCAGATTATTTCTCTGCGCACATCTTGTCACTAAACCAAATTACAGCTATACCGATCCTCCACCCTTGCATCTTGATGCTTACCGAAGCTCAAGTAGTGGCCAACTACCCGAGCCACTTCAAGTGTAGTCAAAGCAGAATCTCGTAGCAGATGTCAAAGTCCTCTGGGACGAGTCCGCTCAGGACGGAAACACAAACATGGTAAGCGAGCTGACGGCGATTTTGAACGAGGGAGGTTT
>JBBPNP010000202.1:0-45564 GCA_038090955.1 Xerocomellus intermedius
TTATGGCCTGGGCCATACTAGCAGATCTGGGACCTTAACTATAGACAAGGGTTAGTTTGCTGATATATGATCAAAATGAGTTTTGCCATTGCTTCGAGTTGCCTGTTGGGCTCCAAGACTGTGCCGTCGAGATAGGATATTAAACCAGCTTCTTTGATGACCGTTTCGACTTTCTCACGCCATGTGGACCAGTTTCAACCGTCCGTTGCGAGTTGTGGTACATCATCATCAAACTCCATTGGGTAAGACTTTCTTGGGGTTTGGCTGGTGAGTGAGCTAACAGGAAGCTACAGGGCTCATAACCTGTAGAAACTCTAGTGTAGTCACTAAAGAAAAACTACTGTACTACGAGGCCGAAATAAGGCCTGCTTATGTAAGCTACTAAGTGTCGAGTCCATATGAATTGAACTCAACTACTGATTTCCAACAATACTTACTAGTAGTAGCCTAGTAGGTGGATTTAGACCGTTCCATGTTGAGTTACTAAATTACGTGTTCTTGTAAGGCTGTACTAATTATACCCTTATAGGCAAGTTTATCGTACTAGCCTGGACAACTTTCAAGTCCGCATCAATCCGCAGTCTGCCGAGTCATGCCTATCATCGTGTTGTAAGTTCGCAACGAATGGACGCGCACGTAAAATGAACTGCGAGTCGTAAACGGCCCCAATGAATAGTCTGGTGACCAGACCGTCTATGAGGCACGGCTTGCCTATTCCGCTAATATAGCGAGGCCGCATGGCCGTCGGTGGGAAGTCCCGGTAAGATTATGTATCTCGGAGACGCGAGGGCTATATAGGTGAAGTAACTGGTCGTAAGTAATGGGGACCTAAACATTCCACCTGCATTTACCATGGATTTCCAGCTGCAAGAGCTGCCGCTGAAATTCTCAGGTGTTACCTATGGCGTCGCAGGCATTGCTGCCACCATTTTCATCATCGCAAGGCTGACGCGGCTTCCCGATGTCAGTAAAATGAATAAGACCACTGACTTCCCCGCTTAGTTTTGACTCACTTCCCTAGCTTGACACATTCCCTACGGTTGGATCCAGTCGTTTGCTTGGCTCCTGGTGGGCTGGTTTCAAGTTCCTAATCAACGCTGTAGACATTGTACAAGAAGGATACGAGAAGGCAAGTCTATGCTCCGCCCTCATTCACGCATGACATCACGATGTTTCAGCACAAGTCTGCACCATTCAAGGTTGCGAACAAGTACGGCTGGATGGTCATTCTGAGCAATCGCAAGCACATAGAAGAACTAGGGAGAGCGCCAGACGATGAGCTTTCTCTCATGCAAGCCGCAAGCGATGTGAGCAATTGTCCTGTTCCTCTGGGACTGACTCGTATTGAATGCCGTTTGCAGCTATATAACACTCGTGATACGCTGGGAGACGAGGTCCACGATGACCCCTATTAAGTTGGGGTTGTTCGCTCGCAGCTTACTCGGAATATTGGAACGATGTATCCTGAGATCAGAGACGAGGTTGTCACAGCCTTTGATGAGATTTTAGATCTCAGAGGCCATGGTGAGGTGTTTTTTTTCCACGGAGGTCTGTCTTGCATTGATCTCGGGAACACTCAGAGTGGAAGAGTGTATCAGCATTAAGCGCCATCGAAAAGGCTGTCTGCAGGATAAGCAACAGACTGTTCGTCGGTCTCCCATTGTGTATGTTTTCCTCCCACTCTTCCCTTCCGTGCCATTCTTAATTCATCGCTCTAGGCCGCAACCCAGATTGGATCGATCTCAACATCCGCTACACCATTGACATCGTCAAAACAGGGGCTATAATCGGGCTGTTCCCTAAATTTCTAAGACCGTAAGTCGTCTCGTTTCGTTTGCAGGGGGCTAATTTCACACCAATCGGCAGTCTAGCTACCTGTTTCTTTACGGCCGTCGCCCGAGATCTCATGCAAGGTCTGAAGTATCTTGGCCCAATAATCGAAGAACGACTGAAACATTTGAATGAGTGTGAGAACGAGTGGGCGGAAAAGCCTGTTTGTTGATTCCTTTTCCCGATACGAAGGTGCTCACTATTGTCTTTACCAGAACGACCTTTTATCGTGGTTGATAGAGGAAGCAGAAGGTCCGCAGTTGATGGCAGAAGACTTGACAAAGCGCGTGTTGGCTATCAGCTTTACTGCCATTCATGTAAGTATAGTCGTTTCAAGTTTCTGGTCGCATCTGGCCCTGACTGGTCAACTTGTCCCAGACGACTTCCAATGTACGTCCGAATCGATATGGCAGTCCTGACCCAACATGACATATGCTTCGTTGTAGAGCTTCACTCATGCACTCTTCTACCTTGCGGCGAATCCTCAGTATATCCAACCGCTTCGCGAGGAAGTTGAAGCTATCGTTGAGAAGGAGGGGTGGTCGAAGGCTGCACTGGGTGAGATGCATAAAGTCGACAGCTTCCTTAGAGAGTGTCAACGTATGGATGGGTTCAATGCCGGTGAGTGTCTTTGCATTTGTTACCAAGACAGGCAACGTGATTAATCTCGGCTTATTAGTGAGCGTCGCGCGCAAGGCCTTGAAGGACTTCACGTTCTCGGACGGAACTTTCATACCAAAAGGAACGATGATCGGTGTCGCCACTCGATCTCTACATCATGACGAGAAGTTTTACGAAAATGCCAATGTATTCCAGCCGTTCCGATTTGCTGAAATGCACGAAGAGGACTCAGAGGGTTTAAAGTATCAATTAGTCTCAACTGCCATCGAGTACCTATCCTTTGGACTCGCCAAACACGGGTGGTACGGGGTTTTGATTTCCTCATATTCTACGGACGGTTGAACATCTGATTGTCTGACAGCCCTGGACGTTTCTTCGCGGCAAATGAGCTGAAATCCATGCTCGCGCATGTCGTTACGACATATGATGTCAAGTTGGAGGACGGCGCGATGTTCCCGCGTAGTTTGCGCTTTGGTACTATGATCACGCCCGATCCCCGTGCAAAAGTTCTGTTCAGGAGGAGGGTCGACTGACTCGGACTGAGCAATTTTCTTTATGCTGCCGTTACGTCTTTGGCCTTCCGCCCTTTTTCGAGTGTAACCCTAGCCTAGATCAACGTGTTGGTAGAATCGTGTATTGTCTTGGTCACTATCCCTTGGGAGCAAATGGGACCTTTTTGATCGACAAGGCAAAGACTCATGGGGCACAAAACATATATACAGTAGACTTGCTCATAATGCATAGTAGTATGCATTATGAGATTACTACCAAATCAATTCAGTTTTTTGCCGAGAGTGTACGAAACCCTAATATGCATTATGAGATTTTTCATGCATTATGAGCAAGTCTACTGTAGTATGTAACAAAGTGCAAGCGTATTATCAAAACCCTCACATAAACGTCTCCACGAGTCTCGACCAGCTGACGTACGTTGGCGTCTGCTCGATCCAGTCGACGAGCTTCACATGAGGCAATCGTACCCTCAGTGATTTGGACTTTTTCCCGTCGACGAACAAGCCTTGCTTCAGTTCGTCACCGCCGAGTAGGATACCAAACGGCACCTCATCCTTTTCCGCCACCGCAAACTGTGCCGGCAATTTTGGTTTCTGCTTCGCCAGGAAATCCGCCTAAAGACTCTCCCATTCACCACGTGTGGGAAACGAGTGCCCACCTTGATCCCAACCTCTCTCAGCTCCTGAACCAGCCTGATCCGTTCCTCCAACAGCTCATCACCCACCGCGATCACGTACGCCATTGTTTCATTCAAGTTGTTCCGCATGCCCTTCTCTACCCACTTGGGCCATACTAGTACGTGCCCGAATATCCAATCCAGCCCAATGCTGACACAGGTGCACGGACATTGGGCACCCTTCTTTCCCTCCCTACTGCTGCACTGGTGAAAGATCCCACGAGATTGCCGTATCGTCCACCAGCGATGATGGAGCCGACGCCCACTTGGGATTCCACCACCTCTTCTTCCTCCTCTGCATCTTCGGCTTTTGGTTTGTTCGTCTTTTTCTTTGGAAAGCCGTGGGTGAGGCCGCCAGTGACGTTTCAGACGCCGTTGATGCAGAACCGTTGGAAGTGAAACCACAAGAGTTCCATCTCGAGGATGCCCTGCGATTGGACATCAATGTTTCGTCGGCTTCCAGTTGGTCTAGTAGAGATGGTCCCCTTGTTCGGTCGCCCATCGTCAGTCTGAAGTTGATAGAGTTCCGGGGGAAATGACCGACCCTCGAGTTTGCAATGGTCTCCAATTTTGTCCGCGACTTCAGGGTTCAACCCTCTCTCGCTGACATTTCTTTCTTCACACCCGCCCAGGGTAGCTAGAAACGCAGAAGTTAAGTTGACAGACGTAGATTATATCTATATCTTGATGCAGAGACGTACGTTGTCAAGTTTGTCTATAGTAGAGATCGTACGTATCTTCTCCGGTGGTACGCAGCACGTCTCGAAAACTCCATCTAATATTTAATCTGTCGGGCAGCATGTTCAACAGACACATCATACAACATCACTACATTGAACATCTCACCTTGACTGTGAAATCGCCTACCCCAAGCGTGTCAGAATCGTGCAAAGTAAACCAACAATCGCCGCATCGGGAATCATCTGATCCTACGGTATCCAAATCCTAGCGCAACAGGCCAATGCCTGATCGGAGCGGCACAAAGCAGACACGACGTACCGCCTGCATAAACTCTCTCATCCGTCCCTTAGACATGACGGGGCTATCCCTCCGATACGCCTTTCGAGCCTGCCAGATTCGTGGCGCCACTGTCACCGCCCTCGTCCTTGCCAGCGCTCCATGCCCCACGCTCCACCAGGGCCGCAAACGCCCCGTCGAAAGCGGCAGTGTCGAACGCGCCGTCTCGGCCATACATTGTCCCAACTTCGTCGTCGGAGAGCCAGTTCGAAGTAGAGGACGGTGGAAGCGATGACATGTCCCCAAAGATGGCCTCTGAATCGAACAACCAGGCACCATACGGGATGGTTGGCGCTATTGCGCTTCGGTGTCCATGGTGTCTACGCTCTTCGGGGGCGATTTCCTCGCGCCAGAACGGTGAAGTACAGTGGGAGAACGCAGCACAAATGTAACTCGGGTAAGGAATTGAGTGACACTGGGAGTGAAGAACAATGGACCCAGGTCTTGGCATGAATAGCGAGCAAGAGCCAGACTTGCTGGGCGTACGATTTGACCGCTGATCTGAAGAGACAGGTTCCCTTAATGGCGTGCTCGGAACGACGGGGGCCGTGAGTTGCCGGTGCGACTGGGGCAGGGACGACAGAAAGGGTTCCACCACATCAGATATGAATACGGGTGATGGTGTTTTTAATAAGGGAGCGCTCCGAGCAACACTCGACGATGGATGAAGTATCTGTGGTCTTGGATCATTCGCGACAGCTTCGTTGTCTTCGTCAGATGATTCTTTAGAAGGATGCTCTGTATCATGGAGTCGTTTGCGTTTCGCTTTCGCAACTTCCCGCCGCCCTCGATGACACACTTCTCGCTTTTCCCGCTGGCAGGCCAGTGCTTCCCTGGTCAGCCGTAGTAGATGTGACTGGGTATGTCTCGATGTTGACACCAATGCGAAGACACATTCGCGGACACTAATACGAGATGAGTCGATGACTTGACTGGCCGGGGGTGTTTCGGATGACAAATCATTTCAGAGCTATTGGTATGTGAACGAACACCTTCGAATAGGAGGTTAGCCACACTCTTCTTTCCAATAACTATGTCGCTACCCATGACCACTGGCGAGACCCAACCCGACGACTCGACAGGAGTCCAAGCCCCATCGTCGAGCAAGCTCCAAATGCACCTCGAAACATTTGGCCTGATTTCAATCATATACACTCTTGTCATCATTGTTGTTGGTTTTACCCTCAGTTCCACGAAGCATGCTGGACATCTCATCGCATACTGGGCTTGCACGACAATCACCACCACGCTGTTCACCCTCTTTGGGTCGTGCTCGGCACGGGGCCGTGGAACTTATGTCAAGTTTTGGCGTCGCGCACTCTGGTCTCTCTTCATGGTACAAATCATTGGTGGGGTTGCCCGTTTATCAGATCACCTCGGTATGTCATAATTCTGTCATGTCACAGGGGTGTTACATACATAGTACTAACGTTGCTGAGCAGAAGCATCCGTGCTCAATATGATTTCCCTTTACGGCTCGTTTTCCGTGGCCTTTGCCGGGATCGTGGGGATCGTGCCGCTCGGGACCTTTGTGCATGCTCTCGACTTTGTTTATGTCAGCGTGACGAAAAAGGCAGCAACCAGCAAGAAGGAAGGTGGCAGCATTTTGGCCGACTTCAGATGCTGGGTAACCAGCATGGCAGCGGTCTTACCGTCTCGCACCCCAGAACAGCTGCAAGCTGCACCCGACACGTCAGGCCCAGGAAACTTGGAAGCACACGAAATGCCCACCCTTGGCTCGGAGGGCAACATATTAGGTAATTGGCTATCATGTTTGGTAGGTATTGTGATGCAATGGTATGACAAATTTGCTTCATCTTTATCTTTTAGGCACCAAACCGATACCAATACCAAATCCTGGAAACCGACGTAAACGAGGAGAAACATCTCCTGAGTGACATTGATACGGTTTAGACTCAGATCATGATACTATGTATTTATATTTATATCATCTGTGTAACTGGCTACAAGCCATAAGTTGGATTCATGTATGAAACACGGCTCATTTCCATTCGGGTCGCGGGCTGCTGAGTGATCCCCAACTCTTCGCGGTTGACCAGCCGCATCACGATACATCTCCACTTACAACCAATCAAGAATTTCCAATGCCTAGTAGCCAGTTACAGTTGATAGATCGAGATGCTACTAATAAGTACAGTCTAGGATGCAAACGCATTGGCAACCGCCTGGAGTCAGCGTGTACATGAGCCAAGTCCGGTAAATCACTGGGTCATTTTTGATCCACAACCCAAGGGATTCATGCAGCCGAAATAAGTAGCAAGTATCTATGGTATGTAAAAAAAGTACAAGCGTATCAGAGTCCTCACATAAACGTCTAGATGAGTCTACCACTCGACCAACCGAGGTACGTCGGGGTCTGCTTGATCCAGTCGACGAGCTCCTCTCGCTTGACCTTCGTACCCTGATCCGTCGCCTGCACCTTGGCCTTTTTCCCGTCTACAAACTCCCATTTTTGTTCCTTGACGATGACCAAGCCTTGCTTCAGCTCGTCACCGCCGAGTAGGATATCAAACGGCACCTCGTCCTTTTCCGCAGCCGCAAACTGTGCCGGCAATTTTGGTTTCCGCTTTGCCAAGAAATCCGTCTAAAGGCGACATCGCGTCAGTCACGCATTCGCCACATGTGTGAAACGAAGTGCCCACCTTGATACCAGCCTCTCTCAGCTCCTGAACCAGCCTGATCCGTTCCTCCAGCAACCCATCACCCACCGCGATCACGTATGCCATCGTTTCCTTGCTCCGCATGCCCTTCTCTACCCACTTGGGCCATACGAGCGCGAATATCCGATCCAGCCCGATGCTGACACCAATACACGGACATTGGACACCCTTCTTTCCCTCTCCTGCTGCTGAAGACGTGAAAGAGCCCACAAGATTGTCGTATCGTCCACCGGCGGCGATGGAGCCGACGCCCACTTGGGATTCGTCCACCTCTTCTTCCTCCTCTGCAACTTCGGCTTTTGTTTTTTTGGCCTTCTTTTTGGAAGCCGCGGGTGGGGCCGCTGATGATGTTTCGGACGGCGTTGATGCTGGACCATTTGGGGTGAAACCGGGAGGTGCTGAGGCTGCCACCGTAGCCTCGTATATGATTCCAGTATAGTAATCGAGACCGCGTGCCAGCGACATGTCGAAAGAAATCTGTCGATTTGTGAGAATCACGTTACGATCGGGGATGCTAGATTCGGCACACTTTATCCAATACTTTGTACGCTCCGAGAAGCATGAACAGGAGTTCCATCTCGAGGATGCCGTCTTTTGCACTGCGATTTGACATCAATGTTTCGTCGGCCTTGAGTTGGTCTAGTAGAGAAGGTCCCCCTGTTCGGTTGCTCATCGTTACTCCGAGAGTTGATAGAGCTCTGGGGGGATGACTAACCTTTCAATTTGACATACTCTCCAATCTTGTCCGCGGCTTCGGGGCTCAACCCTTTCTCGTCTGTCATTTCTTTCTTCACATCCGCCCAAGGTAGCTAGCAACGTAGTAGTTGAGTAAACGGACACGGACCACATCTTCATTCAGAGACGTACCTTGTCAAGTTTGTCTACAGCAGAGGAGATCGTGCGTATCTTCTCCGGTGGTACGCCGCACGTCTCGAAAATCCCATCTAATATTTTACGGTTATTAATCTGTCGCGCAGCATGTTCAACAGACAGGTGATATGACATCACTACGTTAGACATCTCACCTTGACCGTGAACTCGCCTACGTCCAAGCGTGTCAGAATCGTGCAAAGCAAACTAACGATCTCCGCATCGGGAATCATCGGATCCCACATGCCGACGATATCCAAATCCTAGTGCAACGGGTCACTGCCCGATCGGAGCGGCACAAAGCAGACACGACGTACCGCCTGCATAAACTCTCTCATTCGTCCCTTGGACATGACGGGGTTATCCCTCCGATACACCTTTCCCACCTGCCAGATTTTGCCTTGTATCGTCCCACCCGCCATGGCCAGATATCGTGCGAGCGGGACGGTGTGATCGTACCTCAACGCCAGTTGTTCTCCTCCTTGGTCCAGGAGATCAAAGATGAGCTTCGAGTCCTCGCCGTACTTGTCCGTCAACACGTCCTTGCGCTCAAATACGGGCGTGTCCAGACAACTCCCTCCATACGAGGTGAAGACATCCTTGACGATCCGCTCGATGTGCTCCCGACAGAACATCTCGGCGGGTCCATAATCCCGCGTACCCTAGGGGGGAAAAAAGTACGAAAGAAGACAAGGACGCGTTCAAAAGTCAACCTCGAATCGATCACCAACCGGCCGGACTCACCTTGGCAGTCTTGAGCAACAGCCGGTCCTTTTTCTTCCCATCTTTGCTCTCGCTCGTCCCAGCAGCCCCTGAACTCGCCTCTGCTTTCCCAATCGCACCGAGCGTTTTCTTGAGTTCACCGAGTTTCTTTTTGGCAGCTTCGAGGGAAGTCGGGTCTGTATTTTGTAGTCTGAGCTCGTTGACGAGAACTGTTTGTTGTGTGATCTCTGCGGCGAGCGATTCGGCGGTGGACATTGCGCGTATACAGTGGTGGGCGGATGCGAAACGGGTCGGCGATCGATAAAAGCAAGTCCGGAGCAGAGCACGAGTAGGGATCATCAAATCTCACCGAAACGGATAAAATAGCCAAAGTTGGACCTGACTCGATATCGAGGACCCTGGTCACCCATGCTTGCCATCTTATGACTACCAGTACTAGAAGTAGAGTACACCGTCCAGTTATTGATATACCACTCGAACGCCGCACGCGCGTCCCCAAGGAGCGTGAGCAGCGCCCGTTCCGTCCCGGAAAGTGATGCGTCCTCACCCTCCCCGTCTACCGTCAACCGTGACAACGACTCATCGTCGGCGCTCATGAGCGCTTGACGACCTTGTCCATCCATTTCTTCCACACCCCGCAGTAGCATTGACGTGTGAGAGACATACGTGCAGGATTCCGAGACGACGGTCTTGGCCCTCTTGTCGCAGAGGAATCCGTAACATCGTGAAAAAGCACTGACAGACACACCGAGATCGCCATCATGTTTGTCGCCCTCGTCCCAACACAGAACCGATACACCTGCGGATTCCCAAGCGTCTGAAAGAGGAGATCAGCTTGGATTTTCTCCGTGTCGAACGAGGAGAGATAATAATTGTACGTCCACGATATGCTGAGAAACGATGAACATGATCTGGCCACATAGGGTTCCCAGAGGGACCAGAAGGAGCTGGAGGAGGATGCACTGGGTGGTGAACAGGAAGAGACACGCGACGCCTATGGCAGAATAGCTCTGGTGGAGACCGCGATGAATTCTATCCTTCGTCTCCAAGTCGGTGTTCAATTCGAAACGCGCTCTCGTGATCGCGTTCGCGCGCCTTTCTTCGCCTTTGATCACCACCACGTTGCCCTCTCAGAAGTAGTATTCCAGGCGAAGAATCTGTTACTAATTTCCGAACGGATTTCTTGATTATAAGTCTTCCCCTCAACGACGAAAGCTAAGTTACTGGAAACCATCCCAAGTAAAATCATAGAGAAGCTGCAGCAGTCGTAGATCACCGCGCACATGACGCAGGTCACGACGCTGATCGTCATTGGAATAAGCCCACTTAGGGCGTGGGTGAGGGGCAGCCGTTTAATGGGGGTGTTGTGGTCGACGGGGCCCTTAACAAGGTATGCAGCGTCGATCGGATTCGTCAACCTCCCTGGAACCATCACCTCCTTCATCTCTTTGCTCCGTTGTATGGCGAGATGTGCCAGACATCTTGCCCCGTGCGCCACGTGGTCCCAGACAAGGCCACAATATACCTGGGGTCCGTTTTGCCATCGAGCCCTAACCCCAACAAGACAGGTGGTGGGCATCTTGGCGAGAACAATCCATCCCAAACGCGTGGATTCGCCATCCGTAAAAAACGTACGAGAAGCCCCCGGGAAGTTATACCATCCAAGCCACCGCCTGCGTTCGTAAAAAGAAGCTGGCTACTCCGGATAAGTAGAGAGTGAACTTGGAACCCGCAAAGGGCGCAGCGAGAGGGGGCGTTACGGCGCAGAGTACTGTGATCGCCGCATCATCCTTTGATCTGTACCTTATAAGTTCTCGAACGCCTCAGTGGGCGTGAAGAAACTGGAGAACCCGTTTTAGGTAATCTCTATGCTCGACGCCTGCACGCCCCCCGTGGAGAAGGAAAGTCTGTGGTGGTATACTGAGAGCGAGACTCGGCCTTCTTGGCTCGGAGAGTCCCCACAGGCTGCGGGTTGACTAGACTCAGAGGTCATCAACTGCGGCACAACCAAGTGGCCATGTCATATGTACCACAGAAAGTCAACCAAAGTGAGTTTTTTTCCGGTCAAGTTGGATCGATATTACCTTTTGTGCAGGGGGGATGCCTTGGCTCTCTCGACACTTCGTTGCGCATTTTCCCACTCACGATCCGAGGAAGTTTCCCCAAATCCTCACGACCGAGAACTCGAGGGCATGGACGGCAAGAGCGTACAAAGACAGAGCAGCCCGACCATATGTGCAATTTTTTCTTGAGCGAGATTGTCTTGATGGGTCCTGGAACCAGTTTTCTCTTTTGGGTTGACGACTACAGGATCGGAAAACAGTTCATCAGGAGGGAATAGACTGCAAGCACGCACTAGATAGCAGTGGTGGCGATGACTCTGGCTCCCGCTTTCTAAATCAGTTGACGCGCCCCGAGTCTGGTTCCAGTGATCCTTGTCATGATATGATGATCCTGTACCTCTATTTCCAGACTTTGTTTCCCCTCATCATGATCTTGACGACATTGACATAAAAGAATAATCCACGCAAATACTCGTGGCACTGTTGCCTTCTCATGGCAAGGTTACCCGTGGTGTTGAAGAACGATGTGTACAACACATGGGGTTACAATTAATTGTGATTGATGTCAAGAAGAAGTAATAACTTTGTAAGTGTGTGTCCGTGTTTTGCCAGCAAGTGTGGGATCCTTCCAGGTCCCATTCCATCCTTCTTTCTCTTCGCACTCACTGGCGACAACGACAGCGACGACAGCAACAAGATATTCAACAATGGATGACGGTACGTCTTCAGCATCAGCCCCGACGACGACGACAATTTCTGCATTCGATATTTTCTGCGGCAACACCCCGCCTCAGTAGTACCAGCACGCCACGTACTAGTGGTCTCCCACCGCGCTTCAGCACTTTCGTTTGAAACGACGTTGGGGATTCAGTATCTCTCTATCTGTCTTTTGCTGGTGGTCAGCTCAAGGCTGGCGTCTCGCTGATACAATACACTAGCCCACCCCACTTTTTTTTCACCGTTCGAACACTTTGGTTCAGCATGTACACCCCCACACTTCTTTCCCCGTTTCTCTCCCCCTCTCCTGCCGTCTCCTCTCCGAACCAACCTGCCGATGAATCAACGTTGATATTTTTCTCTTTCCATTCGCGAACCCCCTGTGGTGCACTTTTTGGTCTTTTTTTGTCTTCAGCCTGGAACTCCCAAGATATTGCGCCTTCCGGGATCAGCATCCCAGCGGATGCGAACATGAACGGTGGTCCGCCTCACGGCGACGAACCCAACTGGACCACTAACGTACGGTCCCCTGGCCGTGAACGCGGTGGCGAGCTTCCCCGCCGCTCCAGCCGAAGCAGGAGCCCTGGACGTGATGACCGAGGGTATGCCTTTCCCTTGTTCTCACACCCTGTTCCGAAATAACTTGCCCTTCTTTCATTTGTTTCGATACAAAAATAAATAAATCACACAGCGGTCGCGATGGAGGAGGACTCAACCCGGGAAACAACCTCCACGTCTCGGGTCTAAGCCACAAAGTCGACACGCGCGACCTCGAGCAGATCTTTGCCAAGATTGGCCGTGTATGTCTATCCCCTGTCTGCGTTGCTTCTTGGGTCCGCGTCTCCGGCGACGGAGGTGGGGCTACTGACGGCGAGTTGTCGTTCTAGGTTAAAAAGGCGTCCGTCATGTACGACCCTCACACTCGTGAATCTCGTGGGTTCGGTTTCGTCACTATGGAGACCGCTGAGGAAGCGGATGCCGCCATCACCGCGTTGAATGCGACGGAAATCATGGGTAAAATTGTCACGGTCGAAAAGGTAATGTGGAAACGTTTTGACGTTTGTTGTCGGCGCTGATCGTCATTGGAACATTAGGCTCGACGTGGGCGTGCACGGACACCCACGCCTGGGCGCTACTACGGGCCGCCGAAACGCCACGACTGTATGTTCGCATTTGTTTGTTGTAGAGACACGATCTGAGGCCGCGATACAGACGAGCGACCCTATGATCCCCGGCCATACGACACCCGTTACTCGCGCGATTATGACCACCGTGGCGGTCGCGGTGGTTGGCGCGGTCACGAAGACCGCCCGCGCGACTATGATCGTGGCGGCTATCGCGATTACGACCGAGGATACGGTGGTGGACGCGACTACGACCGCGGTGGCCGCTATGACGACAGAAAGTACTAGGGCGGCACACATGACCACGGAACCCGCACGGTTGAGTATCGACTTCGGTTTTGATCTCCAAATCCAGTCCTTTTTTTCCCTTGTGCGTTTGACTCTTCCTCCTGTGTTAGCATTTCTGTATGTATTCGTCTCTCGAACTGAATACAGTTGGCTTTTGATACTAGTTTAAGAAGATGGGTGTGTGGATGGTATGAGGTACAGTACAATGCTGAAGAGATAATAATGCGTGACGATAGGAGTTTGAGAGTAAAATTGGGGGGTCTCTTTCAGATCCTGATGACCGATTAAAAAATGGTTAGTGTTTGGGATTTTTGGAAGACGCTCCGGTGCCTAGGTTCGTGACAATCACCTCCCTCGCATCAGTTCCAACACCTCTCCAGTCTTGGACACCTCCATCCAGCGCAAACTCTGATCTCGAGTCATTCCCACTCGACGAACCGAACACGCAGCGCAAGCCACTACTACATCCCCTTGACGTCCCTGACAAACGTCTCGACGACATGAGTTCGGGGGGTCGGGCCGGAGGAAATAGCCACGTGACGCGTCGATCATTCGTACGTGGTTCGGCTCCCTAGCCCCCGCCACTAGCCCTCGCTCGTTCCATTACTCGATTATCCTGCTCTGACCATCGTTAAGTGTCCACTTTATTTATCTAAAGCAGACCGTTGACAAATATCCATGCCAACAGTGCTGCAGGCGACCTTTCGCGTCCCCCACCCATGGCATCATGATCGCAGGCGCGTCCTTCACACTTCAACTCTTCCCCCCGCCCAAGGCGCCCGAAACGAAACTGACGTGACCCCATGATGTCCTCTCACGCACGACAATCCAGCCAGAAACGCTACGCTCAAGACCACACACACGACCATATTAATCAGGACCGCCTAGATCGCGAACGGGAAGAAAGCCATCGACGCTTCGGTGAACACGCGTCGCACCCGATCCCGAGCATACCTCCGTTCCCCCTTCTTTTGCTGTCTTTAGACCTCTACACGGACAACACGGCACCCAACCTCCCGACGACAAAGGCCCAGCAAAGGGTTCCGCCTCCGTCTCCGACATCTGTCTATGGATCACACACAGACTCCCGGTGTGCGATCTCCGAGACGAGCCACGAGCGCCTTCTCGATGGCAGCTCGACACGTGCCAGCGGGCACGGTAACACAATATACAGCAACCCACCGGCTTGTGCGCCACCGTCTCGGTCTCACCCATCCTATCTCACCATCACCCATCCTATCACATCCAGCCATACGGTGTGAGAGAGCATCCGAGTTCGGGATGACACGATGACACGTCACTCCGGATCTAGACCTTGATTCATACGTACGCGATGGCATCTGACATCTGCCATCAACGCGGTCAGATGCATCCAAGCACGCGATTTGCATTTAAAGACGTCGACAAGATGCACATGTGCAAAGCCTCATCGCCGTATGTTTGAGAAACCTCCGCATACCAATCGACCCATGGACACACCTAAACCGACCCATTTCCCAAAAAGAATCGACTCTCATTGTACGACACGTACGGGAACAACGCACCGTCATGATGCCCACTTTTTGGAGTAAAGATAGGAGGGGTTAAAAGCGTGTCAAAGGCAAAAAGGGGGGATCGATTATCTGTACTCAAAGCCATGATGCCAAGAAGCGAAAGTCCAAATGATGCAAGTCTATGTCCAACGAGAGGGGGATGCGATAAACGGATAAAAATAAATCCCAAGAAACCGAGAATGAACCAAGACAAGAAACCAGAATGAGGAAGCATAAAACGACATGGAGTGTGGTGATACAGACAGACCGCGATAAACAAGGGAGCTGGAGGACTGCAATCGCGATAGCCGAGAAAAAAAATACAAGCGCGGTGCAAATGTCATGCATCTCGCACCCATGTAGATGGCGATACATGACAAACACGTTGCGAGATGGTCTTACATGGAATACATCTGGAGAAATATGGATGGTGAGTGGATGGGTTACGCCATGATCCCACCACCATAGGCATTATGGCTCGAGGAGGGTTCTTGGGCAAAGCACCACTTTGTGACAAATGCATCGTAGAGCGAATCACTGTCGGGAAGACCCTTTCTCCCAGGTGGAGGTGGAGTGTGATGCCATCGTTCGGGAGGCTCGGAACCAGGCACCAGATCGGCGTGATGCATGCTGGGTGATGACCAATCCCAGTCTGCAATGTGTCCGGGTCTGGGGGATGTGATGTCCTCCTCGTTATAGGTGGAGGTGGCGGGCTGTCCACCTATGATCACACGCGGGACTATTGTAGGTGAAGCGGAGGGGGTCGAAAGGGTCGAGGAAGGGGGTGACACAGTGTCTTCGTCAAACGGCGACCGCAGTGCAACCGCCGGTGGTAAGGCTGGATTAGCAATTGAAGGCGAACGCGAAGTTTGAGGGGAACCAGCGGAAGGAAATGAGATAGATGATGTGGCACGAACTGTTGGGGGGACATAATTGCACAGAGTGAGTTTTCCGGTGCGCAGGGGTGTCAAATGCCTGTCCTCCTTGTTGGGAACAGACGGGATCATGAGGCCCAACGCATGCTCCTTGAAAGTGATTGGGGGTTGAGGTTGGGTACGCGGTGAAGAAATCGGTGCTGGTATTCAGGAAATAAGTATCGCCTCCTGGACGGCATAAACGGGGAAATAACAGTACCGGAGACAGTTTCCCGGCGGGATCTGCTTCGAGGGGATGCTGGAGCAGCGACGGCGGGTCTGAACCCGACAAGGTAATTGGTGCCGCCATTGTTGTCCCACCATTCACCACCAGGGCCGTATTGGGAGGAACCAGGCTCGGGGTATGTCGAATTGATGCGATAACGGGTAGAGAGCCATAGAGTTCGGGTGCTCAAAGAGTGGGCATAGTCCTCGAGACGGATTGTAAATGTGAATCGATCCCACCCTCTTCCTCTTTGAGGGCTGGTGTCCCCCGGGGTGGAAGGGGAAAGCGAGGAAAGAATTTGGGACGGTAGAACTGAGAGAGATGCGACGTAATGAGCACCGACCTCACTGACGGTCTGCCAGTCGTCGAGAGTAAAACGGACGGCGACATGTTTTTCAAATGCTAAATTGTGGACGAGGATAGATCCTGTGAGCAAGGGTTTCGTTGCTGTGCTGGGGGATGCAAATGAGGACGATGATAGATTGAGCGACTCGAGGAATAAATTTGCAGGAGGGGAAGATCTGGAGGGAACGGGAGAGGATTTTGTCGGGTCAATCTCATAATTAAAAATGGGGTGCAGGGGAGGAAATGGGAAGCGTGTGAGCGGAGGGTCCTCGCCCTCTGTTTCTGTCTCGTCGCCATTGCCGTTGACGGGACTGCCGAGTGCAGCGGGGCGAGCTGAGCGTTTAAAAACACAGACGGTGGCAAGAGCGTGGTCTTTTTCCGGGAAATGGACATTTTTGGGGGTGTGCGGTTCTGAACTGGAACGAATATGCGTATTCTGAGTTTGCGGGGGTATCAACATGGCGGGGGATGAGGAAGAGGATTTAAGAGACGACTTGAGAGGCTTTCCATTTGAGAGAAGGATGGGAGCAGATACGCCCCTAGAAAGCTGAGGACGAGGGGAGGTGGGACTGGAAGAAGGGGACCCGGAGGATGGTGGGGAGCTACAGCCACGAGTAGGGAAGGGGATGGGGGTGGGAGAGATGGAGAGGGCCTGCGGGGAATGCTCGTCGAGGGTGGAAGAATGGTCGTCGTCGTCGTCATGTGCGATATGGAAGACGGGTGATTTGCGGGCGGACGTTCTCTTTGGGAGGACGCCGAGGGAGTGAAATGTGCCGGTGCCGCGTTCGTCAGAGAATGAACGACGGACTAGAGGGCAGACAGACATCTGTGAATGACGTCAGAGAAGAGTGGGCAGATGGCATTGTCGATGAGGCTCACTACACGGCGAGACAGAAGCAGGGAAAACGCAACGGTGTTGCGGCGCGAAGAAAAAAAGACAGTGGGTTTTTGAGAGCGTTTTGAAATGTCTCTCCATAAAACAGCCATCTGTCCGAGATCCCGATCGCCGAATCGGCACACAAGCGAAGGTACCGGTTATAGAAAGCCCCACTTTCGAATTGCCCAGATCCCCTTTCCGATCACATGTGCCTTGCGGTCGCCTTATCGCGACACCGCCCTTTTCCCGACTTGATCCCTTTTGCGGAAACCGAGTGCTGTTTTGTCTGGCCTCCAGTGTGCCGATCCGCTCTCCTCCCACACACATCGCCACTTTCTCTTTGTGACCAGACGTGAGGGTGCCACCTCGTCTAGACCCTCTTTCCTCATCGCCCCCATCGTCCACAAGTATTGTCCATCTGCCATCAGATCTCCCACCACATACATTCTGCCTTCTTTCTTGCGTTAGGCTCATCGCTTCCTCTTCCCGTCGTCTTGACTTCCTGGCCCGTTCGAAGCAGCGGTATCCGCCGTCTCCATGACATGACGTTGTCTTTCACCTTTCTTGAATATTGAATGCCAGCTCGATATCTAGTTCTATCGGCCTTATCGCCGCCTATCCAAATGCTATTCTTCTTGAAGTTCACTTCCGAGCAATTCCCCTACCCGTACACACAACCACCACCTCGGACTAAAGCGTGGTGCCTCACAGAGGGAAATCAGTCATCGTTACTGCATCTCATCGTCATCGAGGCTGGAAATCGATCCAAGGCCCCACCCCAAATGTCGCCCCCGCTCCACCCCCGTATACACCTTAAAGGACGGCGGTAGGCGCAGCTCCACTTTCCTCGGACAATTGGGAATTCTACCTTTGCTGTATCTCCCTCCCGCGCTTTGCGCCCGAACTCGTATTTGAATCATTGACTGGGAAACGTTGAAACCATTTGCCACGATCATTCAAGGTATATGATCTCTATTTCCGCTGTTACGCCTATCGGTGCCCACGTTTACTCGCCAGATAACGTAATCGTTCTTACTGCTAATGTCGCCATCCTTACATTTTCAGTTGCAAGTTGTGTCATCGTCACGATTATCTTGAGCTTCGCATCAACCCCCAACTTACGCACACTTGGATGCAATATCTGACCATAATTCTCGTTTGTGACCGAGCTTCTACAGTTGCTTGACCACTCTGCTTCGTTGAAACACAATCTACGTTTCATTATCGATTGTACAATCACTTTTCCCGATTGGCACCGGACCCATCCTTGATGATGGTGGCGTTATTGCCGTCTGTCATTTCGATGGCATTCTGAATCCACCACAAATGTACTCTCCTCCCCCGCGGTCTATTAGTATGCACATTGCCAAACCAGCTGCTGCCTATATCCTCTAGAGTATAGTACACGTCGTCCCCCTTTTCTTCTTTCCTAACTCGGGTAATAGCCACCCACCACCACGCGGTCTACAAATTGCCGCCCCCATATATTTTTTCAAATGCCACTCGTGGCAGTTGATACGGTGATCTGAACTGATCAGTGACTGGTTGACCTCGGGGACCCACGATTATGAATGGATATGCATCGAATCGTATACCGGGTACTTACCTCAGGCGCTCTTATCTCTCTCTCAGGGCTGACCTTCCTTTCCTGCAAACCAATTCAAAAGGGTCGGTCGCACGTGTGAACCCGCGGTTCTAGTCCTCAAAAATCACCACACATTCTGACGAGCCAATCAGACAATCGTCGATGCCAGGCACAAACATGTCTGCCCACAGAGTACAAACGTACCCTCACATCGTTCTCGCCTTCTCGGCGACCAGTGACGCGTTGGCGCCTCTCGGCCACCGTGCCTTGCACCCTCGAAAATGGTGGACGACGAGGTGTCTCGGGCACGTCAAACGGGTCCGCATAAACACCAAGATCGGCCCGGCTCCGACGCACTGCGCCAGTGTCCCCTTCCTATCGCCCACGGTGCATTGATACATAACGACAGAGACAGCGTTCTCTACGGAAGCGGAGCACGAACCAGTGCACGCCCATAAAGGCGATTGCCGAGAGTCCCATGTTGCTCAGCAAACCGCAATCACTCTCCACCCAAAGGCGCGCGACGCAAATGCCATCTCCAGATCATCGTATTCGTCTTTGCGCGTCAAACCAGGGCATGCGTACTACATCGACTTTTTGGCTTATCGTTATTAATAGCGGTGCGGCGCTCAGTCGCCTCTACCTTTCTGAATGGGATTAGCTGTGACAAACCGTAGTAAGCTTCGAAATTGAAAATCGCCAACTTTTGCTACGCGAGATAGGGGCGCGGATGGATGGTGAGTTGGTTCTCTCCGCCGGGCTAGGGATGTGGAGGGATAGTGAAGGAGATAGGACGAAGGAGAATGGAGAGCGGAGCATGCCGTTCGCGCGTTCTTCCGGGCCTTCTTCTTTGTTCTTATGATGGAGTTGTTCGAACGTGTGGTATCAGAGCGGCAGTCATACCGGGTGCGATGGCTGATAGATGGAATATATGATACGGTGGCTCGCTTCCGCCTTGGCCACATAGTATTCAAGCACACGTACACTGACAATCTGCCCTGATTATGAACGCATGTCTTTTCTTGTTTCCCCATTCCTTTATTTTCCTTGCTGTGTCTGTCGCACCCTCGAAACCAACCTGACTTTGAGTTCGGGTCATGCGACGCGCCACTCTACACACGCTGTTCTCCGATCGCGGACACGGGATCCCGATCACGTAACTCGTGATAGCTTCGGCATATTTTTCATTGGGTGCGTAGAGGTTGATTAATCGGTTGCGCGCACACGCTAGCACGTTTTCGAATGGAAGCAAGCAACAGAAGCCTTTGCCTGAGAGTTGAGGGATATGGGGTGTGCGACTCTTGGTTGGGCAATCGAGCCCGGAACAGCTGGCCATGTTTCCAAAGCCAGAATTCAGGGGGGTTCAGAACTAGAGGGCGCTGGCGGCTGTGGCGATCGACAAAACGGACATGAACGCTTGACTGGACAGGCGCACCTCGCTCCAGGCCGTGTTTTACCGCTGCTTTGTTGTTGTTGGCGCTTATCGTCGAAATGGAGGTTCGTTCCAAAAACGTCCGACGGTCCTGACCGTCAGCATTAGTGAGATCCATTGATATCGTTGGTCAAAACGTCCCCGTTACATGTCTCCTCCCGTTTCGAGTCTTGACGTCGCCCCTCCCAATTCTGATCTAGTAAGCATTCGACATCGTGCCCTGGACGATTATGATTATGTTTGCATCGACCTTGCTACTGTTATGGCTTCAAGCACATGGCGACGAGCGTATTAGGTATGGTACGAGGCACCCCCCGATTTTGCCTTTTTCCCCATGGTCGAGACGGGCCCGGGTCTGGAACTGCCATTTCCCGGCACCCGCCGGTCGAGGCGCTACCGCGACGGTCACGGACTTCGGCGAAACGCTTTCCAGAAATGATATATGCGCTGGCATGGGGTGTCGTCCAGCGCTAGTGACTAGTACCGCCCCCCTCGACTGCAGTCTGGCCCCAGGCCTAGAAAGTGTCCGTGTCCTGTGCTTACTAGTACGAGCATACCAAGTATACTTCCCGACGCCTCGGCGCCATCGGCTCCGAATTCTACCGCCAGTCCGCAGCAAGCGCCTGAGACTACGAAGGTGCGCACCCCAGATTGGCCTCCGGTGTACCTTGACATTACCGATCCCTCGTATTCGTCACTGATATCTGTGAATGTATGTTCGAGAACGTCCACAGTGCCACTCGTGGAAGCTCCCCCGTCCGTTCTGTACGCACCGGGACTCGGACCACTCGACTCCGTGACCCGCAAGATTTTAAATCCGAAGCAATCACGGCATGCTGACATACTACATATTCTTTGACGAACGCACGCCAAGACGCACTACACAGCATTCCGAGTATACCGACTTTGTTTCTGATCAATCGAATGTGATCAGTTGACCTGCGGGTCACTCAACCACCACGGCAGAAGCCCTCCGACCCCAGTGGCTTCTCAAATCACCGCATCACCGAATGCCCATGTCTCCACATCATCCTGGTTACTATGCCTTACAGGGTCTTACCACACACTCTGGCATAATATGAATGATCTTTGGAGCGATCTTGCACTTTTATGGTGTTATTGCCACCAGGCACTGGTTTTGCGTGCCTTTCAACAATTCGAACGCCCAACGTGTGGGTACCCGCAGTGAGATGCCGATGCTGGCTGTGTACGATTCCCATGATCGCCCTTTGCCTTGCTTGATCGAGCGTCTCTCCTATGGAGAGGAGTGACTGCGGTCGCGTTTGTGGGGTAACAGGTTCTGTCGTGTGTAGGTCGAGTTATAGTCATGCATGCTCATGATCGATGGTCTGTTGGAAGGGGATGAATGGACCGAACGAATATCGAGTATATTGAGCTTCGGTGGTGTGATGTCTGACATGTACAGGGGTCCGGCATGAAGGACACCGCGTGCATACGGTGGTGTTCCTCCAGGCCGAGGGGATGGGGGGTCTTGTACGCATCCAATGTCGCAGAGGGTAGGTATTCGGACGTTGGAGCGCTTTTCTCGTATCCAACACACTTGGACTGAATGCTCCCAAAATTCACCAGTGCCACAAGGTCAGATGGGAGATATGGCACACTGCCGTGGCAGGGGTGTGTCATCGAATCGCACCCAAAGGGTCGAGAGACAAGAAAGAAAAAAAAAGAAGAAAAGTCAGCTGATTTATTATTATAACACCAAAGCGACATTTACCCAAACCTTGTACGATCGCGAGCAACACGCACAAGCGAGATTACATACCTGGCCCTTGCTTATCGGTCGGTGTCACCGCTTCTGTAACCCGAGTCGCAGTCTAATCGTCGTTTCATCGAAAACCATCGTAAGCCTGTAACTCTATCGACTCCTGTGACGACATGGCTCCGGCTCATCGCACACAACATGCCGGTGGCCGCAGTGTGGATGTGCCGAATGACGGTAGATGACGGTATTGATTCGAGTATTTGACTCGACGCGCGTCTATGCCATGATGATACAGTATCTTCACTGGTACGTCCCAGTGGTTGCGATCGTACCTGTGGCGTCCGAGCGTGCCTTGTTAGCCTCGAGTCCGGCCCATCCGGGGAACGTGGCGCTTCCAGACGTGCGACAGGAGACACAGTGCAATGCGAACGCGACACATAGACGCTTGCCTGGTAGAGTCACGAGGAGCACCTTGGCCTCTTCTGCTGGCGCTGGCGCCTCTAGTAGATCTTGGTAGACTATACGGAGGAAGACGTGTGTTACACATGCTCTCGGCATCTAGTGAGGGTAGTACGTTGCAGTAGATTGACATGAATCAATGGTTGCACTGCTTTGAGAAAAGGTTCTAGGTGCGATAGTCCTCGGATAACGCTAACCTTGTCGTGAAACGCCAGTCAGACACCGCAAACGACTCAACGGCAATGCCAAAGTTCTCGAGGGAAAGATAGGAAGGCGGAAAGCGGGCGGGGGAAAAACGTACACTGTGCACTGCGAGGACCTTGACGTAACCGAGGAGGGCGCTCTGGCAGCGGATGTAGTTCTAAGGGGGTAGATAAGTCAAGCGAGTGTATTGTGGACGGTGGAAGAAACGCGCACGCGCACGTTTAGGTCCACATTACTCAATTGACCGCCAGCGTCAGGAATAGATAAGAGCTGGAACGTGCATCATCGGCCCTCATATCCTATCTCGTATCGCGTCAAGCGACAATACATGCGAGTGGGAGGGCAACCCAGCTTGGCGACGATTAGAGCTCCAACCCTGTCGTCGTATGTACGGGTAACATGTAAAAGCCGAGGAACTCGTATATCAACCCGGAAAAAGCGGAAATAGTAGTTGGTCCTGTGAGAATCCAAGACGTTGTCAAAACTTCAATAAGCTTCAACATATGTGGGTGTACCGTTGGACTCCAGCAAGTGGCTGAGGCGCTAGAAAGCGGGGGAATTCTTCTTCGATTAGAGAGACAAATAGCTTCCGAAGTCAGTCGAGTCACCTAGCCTTTGTCCGGATCTACGGACAGGTTTGCAACGTTATCGCTTGACGAAAGTCTACACAGGCCACTTGAGAGCTGCGATTACACAAAAGGAATTCCAGAGTCGTTCCTGCGTTAAAATTAAATTGAAGGCGATTGTATCCTCGGCTGAGTTTGCCAATCATAGAACCAACGTTGGAACGATGACGGCGTCTCGACCCAGAGAAAAAGCTCCGAGTCGTTGCCAATAGTATGATAGAATGGCGTGATGGTGACCTACCTCCTTCCGCACAAACGCCTCTTTGGCAGTACATTTCGATAGAACCTTGATAAGACTATGGAGGTATCGGTTGGTTCTTTCCCTGCCAAGACTCCTGATAGTTGGTGACACGTCAGTATTGGGAGCCAGCCGTAATGGATGCACGAACGCGGTATAGATAATGGAGGGAGAACGTAAAGTGCGGGCCGACCACTCATTTCCCGGCTCCACCTGTTGCTCGAACAGTGCAACAGGCACGGAGATGAGTTGCCAGGCGGAACAGTGCGCGGTTCCAAGGCCACAAGCCTCCTCCGGATACCCTTACTTCGATAACTCCAAGTGAATGACCCCAAGGTACACGCACATATTTCTGTCGGACAGAGAGCCATCCCAAGGTAAGATACGACATACTAGCCTGTCATGCAATCTCCGCGCTTTCACGAACAACAACGTGCTCTTGTTGGGGCGGAATGTAATTTCGGAGTATTGTCCCAATGTAGAATCGGGACGTCCCGCCTTGGGGGTATGCATCTAGAGACCGGTGGAGACTGACCAAAATTCCGGTGTAAACGAGGATAGACTATCCACTCTCAGCTAAAAACGGTGTTCCGCAACGTTTTGGATTAAAGTGAGGGCAAGTATACGACAATAGTTGTCCAAAAACGGCGTCTACTACTCTTGGACATGAACATCCGTCTCACAAAGTCAAGTGAGGAATCCAAGTACTCACTCAACGCGTCCATCCACACAACTAGCAGACAGCGATCATGAAGAATACAATTCTTCTTTTGTCTCGATACCTAGCGGACACAACGACAGGACCCAAAGTCAGCGCAAAGAAGAAAAAAACACCAGTCAATGACGCACCCAACTCCTCCCGAAGGGGCTTGAGCTCGTCCAAGTACGCCTGGTACTGCTGCTTGTTCTCCACCTTCTCCTTGATACCCTCAAATATACGAACGGCAGTCGCATAGTCGTTCACGCGCCGCGCTGCGCGGACAGCAGCCTCGACGACGCTAGGAGAGGGAACGAGATCGTGGGCAAAACAGTTGTTCAAGCCACGTTGTACCTCGAAGAGGTCCTCTGCGCCTTGGAAGAAGGAGACGTAGCGATCCGAGAAGGCTTCAAAGGTCTCTTGACTGTGTGCATCCGACGACGAAAAACGGACCCTGGCAGAGAGAGCGGGAGCAGCGCGACGAAGGGCTGCGGCAGGGTGCGCGCGGAGGACGGAGGACACGATACGCATGTTAGTCGAGGAGCAAAGAATAGCAGGGACTTCGGTAGAGACACTGCAAAATGTGGGAAACACAAAACAATTCCGGCTCCATCCGTTGTGGCTGCGCTGCTACTGCAGACCAATCAAGAGAGCGATAAAAAATACACACGTAACAATTCGATACAAAAAAATTCAGTGATTCCCATTGAGTCCCAACTCCTCTTTCTGAACGTGACCTTCACGTCGGGTTTAGCTGTGAACAGTGAAGTAAAGACGTGGTACTTCACTGCATCGTATGAAAGGACGATAGCATAGCTTCCATCTCGCTCGCGGCAAGGAACCGACCACTGAAGTCTCCTCATTAAGCAATGCCCAAGGGAAATGGAGAGCGAACACATACCATGCGTTTTTACCATGAACGGCAGGTACTCCAGACTGGTCGATGCCCTCGAGTCCTACGGTTTCTCGCATTTTAGCGAATCTGAACGGATCAAGCATGTCCACAAGAATCTTCATCAAGATGAAGACACCCTCTGAGAGGCTTGAGAGGTCCATTTTTTCCCGTTCGGTACAAACGTTCCATCAGAGAACGTAAAGTCCTTCATCGCCTTGCGCGCAAGGCACTCTGACAGTCCGCGATCAGTCACGTTGTCTGCACACGAATACGAGGCAAGTCACAACTTGCCTCATCCAGTTCCTTTCAAATGTCAAATGCCGTTCTCCTTCGGGAAGCTGTCGATCATTCGCATTTTGCCCCTGGTCAACAATAGCTTCTACCTCTTCGCGAACGGGTTGTATGTGTGGAGGGTTAGTCGCAAGGTAGAAAAGCGAAAGCGCGTGGGTGAAACTCTAGAATTATCTACAAGACCTTGACTCGATGCATGGCACCAGACGTGCTTGGGAAACTGTCTACAACAAAGTTGAACTAGGTGTTGTTCATCACTCCGAGAGTGACAGGCACATCCACGAACAGAACCGAGGAGTTGTCACTGAAAGTTTCCCTTCTCGCTAACGGTGGGTCCGGCTACGGTAGCAGACAACACCCACGAACAAGCTTGTCAACCCACTCATTCCTGTACTTTTTCGGTGATTGGAGCAAGATATTATATACCGCGCTCGGTGCTTTGAGAAACGTTGGTGAATCGTGATGGAACACACCTCATCTTTGGTCGACCCAGAATTCGACGGAAACGACGCCATTCGACTCGGACAGCCTGGAGAACACATTCCGCATTGACCGGTGAACTCAAAACGTCGTCTCCATCGTTTCGTCGTCATGTATCATTTGCAACAGTTGCCAAGCTCGATCACCGCTCACCTCGTCACGGTTCCACGTGGTACACCTCGGCCCCCACAGTTGATGATCAGTTTTTTGACATAATTCGTTACGAAGGTGCATCATCGCCCACTGATCAACGGCGCGGCTTCAGCCTTTTGCATGCCCGGCTGACTATGCAAGTATCCCACAGGGCGTTTCTGCGGCTTACTTAGGACAAGTATACATAGTAGGTTACGTCCCGTCCCCCCTTCAGGACACTCACAATGAGTTTCCAACTGCCAGAGCTACCAGTAAACATCTCCGGTGTCACCTATGGTATCGCAGGCTTCTTCGCAGCCATCATCGTAGTTGCGGAGCTGTCTCGGGGCCCCAATGTGAGTATGGCCTACGCGGCCGGGTACTCTTGTTCCCCGCTTGAACATTTGTCATTTTCTCTAGCTCAGTGCAATCCCGGCTGCAGGCTCAAGTAATTGGCTTGGAGTCTGGTGGGCTGGTTTCAAGTATCTGACGAACGCTCAAAATATCATACAACAAGGCTATGAGAAGGTAAGTCTCGTGCGTCGAACGGTTGTCGTGTAGTAACTCTCGATCTCATAGTACAAGTCTGCGCCGTTCAAGGTCGCAGAACTCACCCGCTGGACAGTCATTCTAAGTGGCCGCGAACACCTGGAAGAACTGGCGAAAGCGTCCGACGACGAGTTTTCATTTTTGGAAGCCATCAATGATGTGCGCAATCATTCTCTGAAATTATTTCCTTTCCAATGTCTTCTGCAGCAAGTTCAGGTTGAATATACGTTAGGACGTAACGTTTACCAGAATCACTATCACGCTGCAGTCGTTCGCCTCCATCTCACTCGAAATATTGAAGCGCTATATCCTGAGATCAGGGACGAGATTGTCACATCCTTTGCTGAAGTTTTGGATCTCACAGGAAATGGTGAGGGATCTCGTTTGACAAGTGTTTGCTATACACTCATCTGGAAGCACTCAGAGTGGAAGAGTGTACCAGCGTTAGGCGTCATCCAACAGGTCGTCTGCAGGACGACCAACAGAGCATTTGTCGGCCTCCCGTTGTGTATGCTCCCCTCCCATTCCTCTTCCCTTCGTTTCTTAGCTCAATCACTCTAGGCCGCAACCCTGATTGGATAGATCTCAACATCCGGTATACCGTTGACGTCATTAAAGGGGGCGTTATAAGTGGGCTGTTCCCTAAATTCATGAGATCGTAAGTCGATGATGCCCTTGGCTGTCGTAGGTGTGGCTTCTAACATGCTAACAGACTGGCTACTCGTTTCCTTACGAACATTCCTCAGAGCACCGCGCGCGGTGTGAAGCTTCTTGGTCCAATCATCGAAGAGCGACAGAAATACCTGAACGAATATGGGGCTGAGTGGGATTATAAGCCTGTTCGTTTCCCTCGCCGTTGATGAGGAGGTGCTCATTGCGATTTTTGATAGAATGACCTTCTGTCATGGTTGATGGACGAAGCAGAGGGTCCGGAGTTGACTGTAGATTGCTTGACAACTCGCGTGTTGGTTGTCAATTTCGCAGCTATTCACGTGAGTGCAGATATAAATCCATTGTAATGGACCCTCAGCTCTTCGATATATGCTATAGTCGTCCTCCAACGTACGTTCGAGTTCCCGTGGTTGCCTCATCCCAGTCTAATATGTCCCGCATTATAGTTGTTCACTCAGGCGCTCTTTCGCCTTGGAGCGAATCCTCAGTACATCCAACCGCTTCGTGAGGAGGTTGAAGGTATCGTTGAGAAGGACGGATGGTCAAAGGTTGCAATGGGCAAGATGCGGAAAGTCGATAGCTTCCTCAAGGAGTGCCAACGCATCGAAGGGATACACATTGGTAGTTTTTCTCGCATTCGTTTATATGCGAGGGCCATCCTGATCACTCAATTCATTAGCGACCCTCTCACGCAAGGCTTTAAAAGATTTCACGTTCTCCGATGGAACTTTTATACCGAAAGGAACGTCGATTAATGCGGCC
Organism: Xerocomellus intermedius; assembly: GCA_038090955.1. NCBI lineage: Eukaryota > Fungi > Basidiomycota > Agaricomycetes > Boletales > Boletaceae > Xerocomellus > Xerocomellus intermedius. The sequence goes on from JBBPNP010000202.1 coordinate 27,763, forward strand.
ACCCTATCACTGCACCACGATAAGAACTTCTACGAAAACCCCAAGGTATTCGAGCCGTTCCGGTTCGCCCACATGCGCGAGGAAGGTCCGAAGCATCAATTCGCCTCGACTTCGATCGAATATTTGCCATTTGGACTAGGTAAACACGCGTGGTACGGCCTTGCTTCTTCCATCTTCTACCGAAAATTTACTCACTGACTATTTTGCTAGCCCTGGACGCTTCTTCGCTGCAAGTGAACTGATATTTATGTTGGCCCACGTCGTCATGACATACGACGTAAAACTGGAAGACAACGCGACGTACCCGCCGAGCCAGCATATGGGCACTTTCATCGCGGTCAATCCCAGTGCAAAGGTCATGTTTAGAAACAGAGTTGACTGAATGGATTTTTCGTACTTGGTACACCATCCACTTATTCCCAGTGATACCAGTCCATCTGTATTTCGAAATGCTCAGTGGAACTAAGGATGCAACTTATCCTCGGCTGTGATATGAATGAGCGGTGGAATGGCTGGAAACAAAGTGGCCATGACAAGTAGCACTTCCGAGGATGGCCTTGCACGCTCTAATGAACGTGTTGCTCATTGATCCGAACAGGAAAGCTCAAGTCTTCCAGCACTGGGACAGTCTGGAGCCCAGGTAGGTCCTCTGAAGATCTGATGCCCTACACGTCATGAGGCATCCTCGAACGATCAGCAAAAAGCTCGCATAGCTGTGTCAGTCACCAGGAAAATCCCCTATAGTGGATTCCGCAGAATCCTACATGATTTACGAAATTATGGATAATTCCATGGAAGGCTCTAATAATTATAGTGAATATAAGGATAGATATTAATGCAGAAACCAAGAAGAACTTGCGGTGCCAAAAATACCGAGAAGTACTAACGAAAATGCCTGCCATTGATGACGTCGAGAGGGTCCGAGTATTCAAATCCGTCTAATCAGGGTTACGGGCTAGAACGCATGAACTGAGGAACGAAGGGGAATTCAATTGAGGGCCCTACGTGCACAAGGAAGAGCGACAAATAATTCGGTGCGCGTTGAAACCGACCTTTTGAATCGTGTTCGGGGCCGACACGCTCTTTCATTTTGTGCACCTCTAATCTTAGTGAATTATGGAAAGCCGAACGTTCGCGCTTCATTTGCCGAAGGTGCCTCTGCTGAAAGCTGGTGAATGGTATGTACAGTACAAAGAAGAAGAAACTACCTACTAATCTCTAACGGCTTCGTTGAAAGAAAATCGGTCATCGGCGGCCTTTGCAGTTCTTCCATATGTTCAAGCCTGCTGATAACCCTGAATGGTCTGAGTTTGTACGAGAATGTCTGTCAAATGAGGCTCCGAGTCCGGAAAGGCGACATGACGCCTTTGCCTTTTCGTAACCTTCTGGAACGACATCTAAACCGTTCGTCGGTAACTTGAAACCAGTCCACCATGATCTGAGCCAGTTACTCGATGCCACAGTTGGGATTGCATCGAGCTAGTAGAGGTTAGGAGGCGAGCATCAAATCGTAATCTCGCGTACGTCAGACCGCTGGAACGACTTCGCGACGACAAGAGTGGCAATGACAATGCCTGCGATAATGATCCGAAATGTTTGCCGAGGTAGTGGGAGCGCAGATTTCGGGACAGCAGTACGTCAGCAAAGGCACGTAACGCGTAACACGTCACCACGCAGGCGTTGTCTTTCAAGCGTAGCGAGCGCCAAGAGCTCGGCCCGGCGCCGAAGCCCGATGCTTCTTTTCTAGCTTTTTTCCGTTTATTGCATGATATTTAAGCTCAGGACAGCGACCATCCATCCTTTCTTCCCTTCCTCTCGCAGCGATTGCAGTTTGTCCCACCTCCATAATCATCTACATGATTCCAGCGCGTGTTGGTCCCTTTCGTGCCCTTATTCAGCCTGCATTTTTCTCTTCCCGTCAGACAGGCCTAGGACCTTTGATTCTGCTCTCGGATCCTCTTCCACGCGATGCAAGTGTGATCTCCTTCTCTCCTCCCCACCGAGATTTCGCTCGCTTTGGTCTCTTGCCTTCGGATATCCTCGTGACATTCCGTCCTTCCGTCTCCCCCCGCAGTGCAACCTTTCGCACGAAGGTGGACGTCCTGCTCCCTGATGTTCATGTGAGACGCTGACCTTTCATTTCCCTCACAGAGCAACCTTTTTCGCGAAGGATGCAATACGCCAGACTCGTCTGTCGACTGGTCGTTCTGGTAAGCATGCATCGACAAGGAACTGTGAACTCACAAACAATGCCATCGTCACAAACACCCCATGACGCAAAGAAGATAGTACGCCTCCGTAAGATCGAACGAATTCCATTCCGCAGCGCACCAGTGCGAATGCAAGGTCCTCCATTGTCCCGCTGGCACAATGGATGACCTTGCATTCAAATTGGCATTCATTGCCAGATTTTTATGAATTCTCAGTGCTCAATCGCTCAAGATTTACCATATGATCACTCCAGGTTCCGTCGAGGCAAACGCAGTCCATAACATGACGCGCTTGCTCTCTAGTCGGTGAGAAACATCCGAAAGCGTTGGTGTCATATATCACCAGTCTCCGTGCACTCCCATGGAGACCCGTGGGTTACCCGCATGGGTAGGTGTACGCGTACGGTCCGTACGGGCACCGGTTCGCGCAGGTCTGGTACTAGCTACACCAACGATTTATTAGGTCATCTGATTCGTGAGATGGCCACCTGAGTAGCGATATTTGCCTTTGACGTGAACGTACTGTTTTTACAGTGACTCTCACTCCGACGTTACTTCTCATGCATTTGGATTCACTACTTGTGTCTGCGATACACAGCTATGAGAGCGTTTTGCTGATTGTTCCCCAGGACTCAAGTAGTTTCCCCCTGCCGTTCCCTTCCTCCAGTACTGGCCCATCGCTCGTGTGTACTGACGTAGGTCGCGTGTGTCGCTTCGTCCATGGAAGCATAGAACATAAGGTGGCGCGGTCACCGTCTGTCGGGGAGCAGCGCGTAGAGCGTCGAGTGCGCATGAACTACTGTAGGCAATCTAGATCTTTCGGTGTACTGTCTTCCATTGACTGACAGGTTCACCAGGACTACTCTAGCTACCTTGGTGCTGGAAGACTTGAGCTTTCCTGCTCGGAGATGATCAACGTGTTCATTAGAGCGTGCAAGGTCCTCATCCTCGGAAGTACTACTAGTAATGGCCACCTTGTTTCCAGTCGTCCCACAGCTCACTCGTATCACAGCCGAGTAGAAGTTGGACTATCCTTAGTTCCACTGAGCGTGTCCAAATACAGATGACGATCTGGTATCATTGGGAATAGCTCCAGTTGGCATGATGTATCAAGTACGAAAAGTCCATTCAGTCAACTCGGTTTCTAAACATGACCTTCGCACGGGGATTGGCCGCGATGAAAGTGCCAATATGCCAGCTCGGCGGGTGCGTCGCGTTATCCTCCAGTTTCACGTCGTATGTCACAACGACGTGGGCCAACATAAATTTCAGCTCGATTGCAGCGAAGAAACGTCCAGGGCTAACAAAATAGTCAGTGAGTAAATCTCGATAGAAGATGGATGAAGCAAGGTCGTACCATGCGGTTTTACCGTGTCCAAAGGGTAAATACTCCATCGAAGTTGAGGCGAATTGATGCTTCGGACCGTTCCTGTCTTCCTCGCGCATGTGGGCGAACCGGAACGGCTCAAATACCTCGGGATTTTCGTAGAAATTTTTGTCGTGATGGAGCGATAGGGTGGGCGCAGCAATCAACGTTCCTTTCAATATAAAAGTTCCATCGGAGAATGTGAAGTCTTTTAAGGCCTTCCGTGAGAGGGTCACTAATGAATTGAGTGGTCAGCATGACCCTCACATATAAACGAATGCGAGAACAACTACCGATGTTCATCCCTTCGATGCGTTGGCACTCCCTGAGGAAGCTATCGACCTTCCGCAGCTTGCTCATTGCAACCTTTGACCATCCGTCCTTCTCAACGATACCTTCAACCTCCTCACGAAGCGGTTGGATGTACTGAGGATTCGCTGCAAGATAAAAGAGCGCCTGAGTGAACAACTATAACGCGGGACATATCAGACTGGATAAGGCTACCACAGGGACTCGAACGTACGTTGGAGGATGTCTACAACAAACATCGAAGAGCTGAGGGTCCATTACAATGGATTTATATCTGCACTCACGTGAATAGCTGCAAAATTGACAACCAACACACGAGTTGTCAAGCACTCTGCAGTCAACTCCGGACCCTCTGCTTCGTCCATCAGCCATGATACAAGGTCGTTCTATCAAAAAATCGCAATGAGCACCTCCTCGTCAGTAACGAGGGCAACGAACAGGCTTATCATCCCACTCCGTCCCGTACTCGTCCAAGTGTTTCTGTCGCTCTTCGATTATTGGACCAAGAAGCTTCACACCGCGTGCGATGCTCTGAGGAACGTTTGTAAGGAAACGAGTAGCCTGTCTGTCAGCGTTTGTTAAAAACCACACCTAAGACAGCCAAGGGCATCAACTTACGATCTCATGAATTTAGGGAACAGCCCGATTATAACGCCCCCTTTAATGACGTCGACAGTGTACCGGATGTTGAGATCTATCCAATCAGGATTTCGGCCTAGAGTGATTGAGTTAAGAAACGAAGGGAAGAGGAGATGGCCGGGGAGCTTACACAACGGGAGGCCGACAAATATTCTGTTGCTCGTCCTGCAGACGACCCTTTGGATAGCACTCAATGCTGGTACACTCTTCCACTCTGAGTGCTTCCAGATGAGCGTACAGTAAACACTTCTCAAATGAGATTCCTCACCATTTCCTGGGAGATTCAAAACCTCAGCAAAGGATGTGACAATCTCGTCCCTGATCTCAGGATATAGCACTTCAATATTTCGAGTGAGATGGAGGCGAACGACTGCGACGTGATAGGGATTATGGTGAACGTTGGACCCCAGCGTATGCTCAACTTGAACTTGCTGCAGAAGACGTTGGAAATGAGATAATTTCAGAGAGAGAATGATTGCGCACATCATTGATGGCTTCCAAAAATGAAAACTCGTCGTCGGATGCTTTCGCCAGTTCTTCCAGGTGTTCGCGGCTGCTTAGAATGACTGTCCAGCGGGTGGGTTCCGCAACCTTGAACGGCGCAGACTTGTACTATTATAGGATCGAGAGTTACTACATAACAGCCGTTCGAGTCGCCGCACGAGACTTACCTTCTCGTAGCCTTGTTGTATAATATTTTGAGCGTTCGTCAGGTACTTAAAACCAGCCCACCAGGCGCCAAGCCAATTACTTGAGCCTACGGCCGGTATTGCATTGAGCTGATGAAAATCACAAAGGTTCAAGCAGGGAACAAGGATTTCTCCGTAGGATATGCTCACATTAGGACCTTGAGACAGTCTTGCGATTACGATGATGGTGGCGGCGAAGCCCACGACACCATACGTGGCACCGAAGATATTTATTGGTAGCTCTGGCCATTGGAAACCCATTGTAAGTGTTCTGAGGGGGACGGGACGTAACCTACAATTTGTATGTGACCTAAGTACGCCGCAGAACAGCCATACTTATTAGTCACCCTGGCAGCAAAAAGGCACCTTCGTAATGAATTTACTAAAGACATGTCAGGATCATCAACCGGATGTGGTGTACTTATGGAAAACCGGACAACGGCGCTCGGCATGAGCTTCGACTTCGACCGATCGTCTGCTCCATTTGGAGATTAGCGGTGATGGGACTCCAGTCACCACTTGGCGTTCTGCAGCAAGAACTTGAGCAACCCTCTCGGAGCACAACAACGTGCCAGTTAAACGTCTCCTTTATCGCTCTTGCTCATGGCGAACCCTGCCCTCGATCAGAATACACTCATCAACTATGTGAACCATGTAAAAGACGCAATCCAGATCAAACAATTGTCAGTGAATGAAGACGTTCCTCCCCGCTCACCAGCCAACTTGAACATCCCAGAATCAGCGAGGAAATTTTTTGCCTCCGTATCCAGTCCTACAGAAATTTTGTCCTCGACGCTCGTCTCTAGAGTCGAAGAAATTGATGTCATCAAAGGGGGATACAACCTTGTACACATCCTTAACCTCGAGACCGGCGAATCTGACCGGCCGCTTTCCTTTGTCCTGCGCTTTCCAATCGATCCAGATACCATCTCCCGTTCGCAGACCTGCACTTCCGTCGGCTGTATGCTATACTGTCAACGGCACCCCGATCTCAATGTACCCACTCCGGCCATCTACGCTTATAGCTGCACCTATGGATCGGAATTTATAGCCATGGAGTACATCGACGGAGATATTTTGAGCCATGTGTGGCTGGATCTCCCAGAGGAAGAAAAAGAGTGTATGACCAACCAAGTCGCAGAGATAATGCGTACGATGAGGACAAAAACGGCCTTTAACATGATCGGTGGGATCAGTCCAGATGGCTCCGCATGTCCTCTTGTTGATGGCGTGAATGTTGCAAGTGGGAGGGCAAGTCTCACATGGACTATAGGATTCCGCAAAAGCTGAACATCGTACAGGGGGTTGTCGACAGTCTCGGTCTTTACAACATTGGGCTGTTAGTGCTTCGACAACCAACTTCGTTCATTTACGATGCAGGCTCACATTTCATACAGCTATGAATCTGTGCAAGAATACGTTCAGTCTGTCTTCGACCGTCAATTCCACTACATGGATCAAATGTTGCACAAGGGCACGCTCTCGGCTCACGAAGCAGAGTTCAGAGAAGAGATAAGTAGATACCTTTTCAACTTGAGCCCCGATGATGCATTCGAGCGCGTGAAGAGCAAGAGGGACGATTTTATAGCGCATCCATACCACTGCGAATACCCCGTCGTGTTGCGGCACGGCGATCTACATGGGCGGAATGCCATAGTGAGGTATGTTCGGTTTTCTCTCTTAAGTCGATCAGATCAGTTAATCCAACATTTAGCCATTCTTCTCCCCGCCGTATACTTGCGATCCTCGACTGGGACTTTGGTGGTTCTCACGCACTCCCGTTCGCTGATCGATGTTTCGAGGCGTCTTGGCCGGACAGCGACCAAAATGTTGATGTGCGTATAAAGCAAGCAGAGGAGGTGTACCATTCTCAGCTCCTAATCGATAAACTCGCCGGAGCACTCCCATATGATACACAGCTGATCAAATCAGTGTTTTCCACGACGTGGGACATCCTTGACCAGGAAGCCATGAAAACATCAGGGAAGGATGCCTGTGCTAGTGTCTGTCCTGATGATTCGGGGATCAAAGTTGTGGGTAGTATTCCTGATGATACCGAGGCATAAGTACTGAGGTTTCAGTACGTCCAGTGATACAGCGAACGCGAAATGATGATCACCGAGTGAAAATGAACATCAAACCCTACAACCTCTAAAGGCTGGCAGGGTCAGTCAAACTTAAAATCGCTTCCCTGCTCGCTCTTACCTATTATCCTAGCCTGACGAAGTTCGTGCAGATACGCAACAGCCTTGGGCTTCGTCGTACCCGCGGGCCACCAGCAAGTACACACCGTCGAATCCATCCAGCTGGTGATGCTGCGCCAGATGTAAGTACCCAAATGTCAATGTGCGTGAAATCGTCGGTCTTCTGTCTTCCATTCATAAGACTCACCGGGACTATTTTGACTACCCAGGCGTTGGAAGATTTGAGCTTTCCTGCGTGGATCGATGAACAGCACGCTCATTAGAGCGTGCAAGGCCCTCATCCTCGGAAGTACTACTACTAGACATGGCCACCGCGTGTCCAGTCGTCCCACCGCTCATTCGCATCACGGCCGATATAAATCGAATCATCCTTAGTTCCACTGAGCGTTTCGAAATACGGATGGTCTGATATCACTGGGAATAGCTGTAGTTGGCACGATGTAACAAGTACGAAAAGTCCAATCAGTCAGCTCTGTTTCTAAACATGACCTTTGCATGGGAATTGGTCGCGATGAAAGTGCCAGTATGCAAACTCGGCGGGTACGTCGCGTTGTCCTCCAGTTTCACGTCGTATGTCACGACGACATGGGCCAACATTAATTTTAACTGACTTGCAGCGAAGAAACGGCCAGGGCTAGCAAAATAGTCAGTGAGTAAAATCTCGGTAGAAGATGAAAGAAGCAAGACCGTACCACGCGTGTTTACCAAGTCCAAATGGTAAATACTTGATCGAAGTCGAGGCGAATTGATGCTTCGGACCTTCCTCGCGCATGTGGGCGAACCGGAACGGCTCGAATACCTCGGGATGTTCGTAGAAATTCTTATCGTGGTGCAGCGATAGGGTGGCCGCATTAATCGATGTTCCTTTCGGGATAAAAGTTCCATCGGAGAACGTGAAATCTTTTAAAGCCTTGCGTGAGAGAGTCGCTAATAAACTGAGTGATTAGCATGACCCTCACATATAAACGAGAGTGGGAACAACTACCGATGTTCATCCCTTCGATGCGTTGGCACTCCTTGAGGAAGCTATCGACTTTCCGCATCTTGCCCATTGCAACCTTCGACCATCCGTCCTTCTCAACTATACCTTCGACCTCCTCACGAAGCGGTTGGATGTACTGAGGATTCGCTCCAAGGCGAAAGAGCGCCTGAGTGAACAACTAGAATGCGGGACATATTAGACTGGGATGAGGCAACCACGGGAACTCGAACGTACGTTGGAGGACGACTATAGCATATATCAAAGAGCTGAGTGTCCATTACAATGGATCCATATTTGCACTCACGTGAATAGCTGCAAAATTGACAACCAACACACGAGTTGTCAAGCGCTCTGCAGTCAACTCCAGACCCTCTGCTTCATCCATCAACCACGATAGAAGGTCGTTCTATCAAAAATCGCACTGAGAACCCCCTCGTCAGCAACGAGGGCAACGAACAGGCTTATCATCCCACTCCGCCCCATATTCGTTCAGGTATTTCTGTCGCTCTTCGATTATTGGACCAAGAAGCTTCACACCGCGCGCGGTGCTCTGAGGAATGTTTGTAAGGAAACGAGTAGCCAGTCTGTTAGCATGTTAAGAACGACACCTATGACAGCCAAGGGCATCAACGACTCACGATCTCATGAATTTAGGGAACAGCCCACTTATAACGCCCCCTTTAATGACGTCGACGGTATACCGGATGTTGAGATCTATCCAATCAGGATTGCGGCCTAGAGTGATTGAGCTAAGAAACGAAGGGAAGAGGAATGGGAGCATACACAATGGGAGGCCGACAAATGCTCTGTTGGTCGTCCTGCAGACGACCTGTTGAATGACGCCTAACGCTGGTACACTCTTCCACTCTGAGTGCCTCCAGATGAATGTGTAGCAAACACTTGTCAAACGAGATTTTTTACCATTTCCTGTGAGATCCAAAACGTCAGCCAAGGATGTGACAATCTCGTCCCTGATCTCAGGATATAGCACTTCAATATTTCGAGTGAGATGGAGGCGAACGACTGCAGAGTGATACTGATTTTGGTAAACGTTACGTCCCAGCGTATATTCAACCTGAACTTGCTGCAGAAGACATTGGAAAAGAGATAATTTCAGAGAATGATTGCGCACATCATTTACGGCTTCCAAAAATGAGAACTCGTCGTCAGACGCTTTCGCCAGTTCTTCCAGGTGTCCGCGGCTGCTTAGAATGACTGTCCAGCGGGTGGGTTCCGCAACCTTGAACGGCGCAGACTTGTACTATAAGATCGAGAGTTACTACACAACAACTGTTCGACGCACGAGACATACCTTGTCGTAGCCTTGTTGTATGATACTTTGAGCGTTCGTCAGATACTTGAAACCAGCCCACCAGGCGCCAAGCCAATTACTTGAGCCCACGGCCGGGATTGCATTGAGCTGGTGAAATGACAAAGGTTCAAGCGGGGAACAAGAATTTCTGCCGTAGGCTATGCTCACATTAGGACCCCGGGACAGCTCCGCGACTACGATGATGGTAGCGACGAAGCCTGCGGCACCATAGGTGACACCAGAGATGTTGACTGGTAGCTCTGGCAGTCGGAAACCCATTGTGAGTGTTCTGAGGGGGACGGGACATAACCTACAATTTAAACCGGACCTAAGTAGGCCGCAGAACAGCTATACTACGGTGGGATAGTTGGATATGCAAAAGGCTGAGGCCGCGGCGTTGACTACTTGATAATTTATGTATGTCGTTGGGTCGTGAGTCGAGTGCCAGTGATTGGTCACCGGCTTCGAACGTGATCGACCCTGTCACCGAGTGTCCAAAGTGGCCCTGTTGGGAGACAATTTCGGCCCTCCCAGCGGGTCCAGTTCGGACGTTGAGTGTAGTCCAGGAGGCTCGTTAAATGTGAGAATAGTGGTAATTCTCGCAAGTGAGGTGGAGCCGGGAATCGCGGATTGGGGATGCGGTGAAAGGTCCCGGTTCACCGTGCCCGGCGACTGCATTACAGAACGGCTATCTTCGGGTTTCGGAGTATCAGTTTTGGCTTAGGGTGGCTAATGGGGTTTGGGCTGCATGAGTACTCGGCCCCCGGTGGTCACCGCGCGTCACACGGGTCACGTCAGCTGGGGGGCGGTGACCCCGCGGGCGGAAATACATGGCCCTTGGCCGTATATTCACGCTCGAACGCAACGGAGCGAACGGAAGCAGCGCACGACGACGACGCGACGCAGCCACAGCACGACAGGGGCGCCCACCTGTCCGTCCATCCAGTCCCATCACCACCACCACCTACCACCACCATGACCACCACTGATCACGCCGTGACGACAATGACGCTCGAGATGACGAGAACGATCGACGGTCACGAACAGGCCGTCGTGCGAGAGTGAAGAAAGTGAAGAGCATGTACGAGAGCGACGAGTGACGCCACCGGAAGCGGACAAAGTGAATAGGTCGAAAGGAGCGAGGCTGGCAAGGTGGCGAAACGCCCGATTTCTTCACTGACTCCAAACGGAACTATGGGAACAAGGGTAAGAATGAACAAACAGAAAGATCGGGTGATCAGCGGACGAAGAAATTCCGCGCAGGACTCAATGGCCCGGGATTGTGTCGTATGCGAACCAAAGGGCGTCCGATTCGCGCCAGGTGCTGGAAGACTTGACCTTTCCTGCTTGGATCGATGAGCAACGCCCTCATCCTCGGCAGTGCTACAAGGAGTCATAGCCACCTTCAAATTGTTTCCAACCGTCTCACCGCTCCGAGTCATTCACGTCACCATCCTTAGTTCCACTGAGCGTTTCGAAATACAAATGGTCTATCACTGGGAATAGCAGTACATAGTCGGCATGATGTACCAAGTACGAAAAGTCCCTTTAGTCAACTCTGTTTCTAAACATGACCTTTGCACGGGAATTCGTCGCGATGAACGTGCCGATATTCCAGCTCGGCGGGTACGTCGCGCTGTTATCCTCCAGTTTCACGTCGTATGTCACGACGACGTGAGCCAACATAGATTTTAGCTCACTTGCAGCGAAGAAACGTCCAGGGCTAACAAAATAGTCGGTGAGTAAAATCTCGGTAGCGGGTGGAAGAAGCCAAGGCCGTACCACGCGTATTTACCATGTCCAAAGGGTAAATACTCGATCGAAGTCGAGGCGAATTGATGCTTCGGACCTTCCTCGCGCATGTCAGCGAATCGGAACGGCTCGAATACCTCGGGATTTTCGTAGAAATTCTTATCGTGGTGCAGCGATAGGGTGGCCGCATTAATCGATGTTCCTTTCGGGATAAAAGTTCCATCGGAGAACGTGAAATCCTTTAAAGCCTTGCGTGAGAGGGTCGCTGATGAAGTGAGTGATCAGGATGACCCTCCCATATAAATGAATGCGAGAACGACTACCAATGTGCATCCCTTCGATGCGATGGCACTCCTTGAGGAAGCTATCAACTTTCCGCATCTTGCCTAATGCAACCTTCGACCATCCGTCCTTCTCGACGATACCTTCAACCTCCTCACGAAGCGGTTGGACGTACTGGGGGTTTGCTGCAAGGCGATAGAGCACCTGAGTGAACAACTATAATGCGGGACATGGTAGATTGGGATGAGGCAACCACGGGGACTCGAACGTACGTTGGAGGACGACTATAACAAGCATCGAAGAGCTGAGGGCCCATTGCAATGGATCCATGGTTGCACTCACGTCAATAGCTGCGAAATTGATAACCAGCACACGAGTTGTCAAGCGCTCTGCAGTCAACTCCGGACCCTCTGCTCCGTCCATCATCCATGATAGAAGGTCGTTCTATCCAAAATCGTAATGAGCAACTCCTCGTCAACAACGAGGGCAACGAACCGGCTTATCATCCCACTCAGACCCGTACTCGTTCAGGTATTTCTGTCGCTCTTCGATTATTGGACCAAGAAGCTTCACACCGCGCGCGGTGCTCTGAGGAACGTTTGTAAGGAAACGAGTAGCCAGTCTGTCAGTATGTTAAAAGCTATACCTAAGACAGCCAAAGGCAACGACTTACGATCTCATGAATTTAGGGAACAGCCCGATCAGAACGCCCGATTTAAGGAGGTCAAGGGTATACCGGATGTTGAGATCTATCCAATCAGAATTGCGGCCTAGAGTGACTAAACTAAGAAAAGGGAAGAGGATATGGGCAGGGAGCATACACAACGGGAGGCCGACAAATGCTCTGTTGGTCGTCCTGCAGACGACCTGTTGGATGACGCCTAAGGCTGGTACACCCTTCCACTCTGAGTGCTTCCAGATGAGTGTGTGGCAAACACTTGTCACACGAAATTCCTCACCATTTCCTGTGAGATCCAAAACGTCAGCAAAGGATGTGACAATCTCGTCCCTGATTTCAGGATATATGACTTCGAGATTTCGAGTGAGATTAAGGCGAACGACCGTAAGGTGATAGGGATTGTGGTAAATCTGAGGGCCCAGCGTGTGTTCAATCTGAATTTTCTGCAGAAAACATTGGAAAAGAGATAATTGTAGAAGGAGAGAATGATTGCCCACATCATTGATGGCTTCCATAAATGAAAACTCGTCGTCGGACGCTTTCGCCAGTTCTTCCAGATGTTCGCGGTTGCTTAGAATGACTATCCAGCGGGTGGGTTCCGCAACCTTGAACGGCGCAGACTTGTACTATAAGATCGAGAGTTGCTACACTACACCCGTTCACTGCACGAGACTTACCTTGTCGTAGCCCTGTTGTATGATATGTTGAGCGTTCGTCAGATACTTGAAACCAGCCCACCAGGCTCCAAGCCAATTACTTGAGCCTACAGCCGGAATCGCATTGAGCTGGTGAAAATGACAATGTTCAAGCAGGGAACAAGTGTTTCTGCCGTAGGCCATGCTCACATTAGGGCCCCGGGACAGCTCCGCGATTACTATGATGGCAGCGACGAAGCCTGCGACAGCATAGGTGACACCAGAGATGTTTACTAGTAGCTCTGGCAGTTGGAAACCCATTGTGAGTGTTCTGAGGGGAAACGGGACATAACCTACAATTTTGAGTACTTGATTCACCTAAGTAGGCCGCAGAAAAGCCGTACTACGGTGGGATACTTGCACATGCCAAAGACTGGCATCCGCGGTGTTGACCACTTGACAATAATGTACTCCCGTGGTCAAAAAAGTGAGCTGTAATGCTAAGCGCGGCCACGCGGTGATCAGCAACGATCGATTGATCGATATGGACAACTGTCGGACTTCATACACGACGATGAAACGATGGAGACGGCTGGTCGTAAACTACATATTTAAACCGTAAGTGGCTACTTACTTCAAGTTGCTCGTGTGCTTGGAAAGTCTTATTTAGCCCAGTCAACTCTAGAATCTCTTCGTGTGGCTTTCCGCTTCTTTCAGGAGCGGATTCAGACGGTTACACGCAGTCAACCCACGAGTCGCGGTGAACCGGGATCTTTCATGAATCCATTCCCAATCCACGATTCCCGGTTCTTCCAAATCTCACATTCTCACACTTGATAAACCTGCTGGACCGCCGCACTCAACGTCCGAACTGACCCCGCTGGGAGGGCCGAGTTCGATGACGAATCACTCGACGCGATAACTGCAACCTCGCTGGAGCCGTCACAACTCAGGACCCGACGACACCGGCAAAAAGAAAAACTCGACTTCGTTTCGAACACAAGGTAGGCAGAATTTCCCCGCAGGAATTCCAGGACGTCAATGGGTTGTACGTGAATAAACGTCCGACGTCCTTGACCTGACTCCAAGAAGCCGCTTCAGAGACTATGGCATGTCATATTCGAACCAAAAGGCTCTGGCTCGGTCCAGGTACGATTGTAAGCACTGTCTGAGTAGCAACGGATGCTCACCTGGTAGGAGTGCTCATGAAAGAAGCGAATTCCTGCAGCGTCTGTTCGAGCCTACGTTAGTCGGCCTGAATCCCGACTGACCTTGCACAGTGGTTTGAGTGGTGACCGTGGTAAGCGATAGCACCTCATTTCCGCTTTATGTTTCTTTCACAATGTGGCATTTCCCCGAATTGTAAGAGCTATTTCCAATGGTAATTAATCAAGTAAGTGTGATATTCAAGTGGGGACATCAAGGGAGCGTTATGGGACACATGTAAGGAATGTATGAAACATGCGACCGCTCGACGATAAGGGGAAAGTCGATGAGTGGTGGTTGGACCATCATTTGTTGAGGCGGAAGACGGCATTTGATGGCTCAACTGATGACTCCGAGTCGGAGGAACTGGCCACAGCGGCAGTCCGTGTTCTCGAACCACCAAAAAGGCCGCTAAACCGTGGCTCGTTCGCTCGACCGGGATTTTCTGCAAGGTGGTCCTTGATCGCCTTCACGAGTTCCACAACACTACCTTCCATTGGAAGCGCGAGGGCAGCCGAGGGCACAACTTGCGATCTCCTGGTTGATGCAAAGTGTGCGCACGATGTCGTCGACCTTCTTCTTGGCTACTTTCTCGAGCTCAGCTTTCTCTTTCGCCTCTAGCTCTGCTTACTCTGCTTCGAATGCCGCACGTAACTCTGAGAGCGTTGTATATTCTCTGTTTGTTTGCGAACGAGAATAAAATGGTTTAGTGGGTAGGACTTGGTACTCGGCAAGTTGCGCATTGTATTTGGCTGTATTTGGATCGACTGTACAGTTTGAATCAGCCACATTCGCTCATCGTGTGGCACGACCCGCACCCACCTCTGCACGATGTCGACCGATCTCCAGTGGCTCCTTCTCCGCGTCAGTACTACCAGCCATCCCCGAACGAATACTCACCACTTGTCCCGACAGAACTACAACTCCTTCCTCGTGAAGAAGGTCCCCGGGGGACCCATCTTCTCCACCGAACCCGTACGTGAACTTGCCTGCAATGCTTTCCGACCCATCAGACCTGTCGTTCGCATCAGGGTAACCTCCGTAACCTCCACTCGCACAAGTACTCTGGTCTTGCCAACGCCAAGGCAAGCACAACCTCTCCGATATCATGCACACAAAAGTGTTGACGCAACGACCTTTTGCAGACGATCGATATCAGGGACTCTCCCTCGGGCATCCAGGTTACCGTAGACAAATCCAAGGCGACGCCCCGTCAAGTCAGCGCAGCTCGGACGACGTTCACGATTCGTAACCGGTCTGGTGGACGTCGCGCATCGGGCGTCGTTGCCGGTCTCGCGAAAAAGGGTTACCGCCCCGATCTCCGCGCGGTCAGTACTTTTTCTCTCTCGTTTATTCCTTGTGAGGAATCGGCTTGCCTTGCTTTGGAGATGAACGAAAAAACGCACTCTCGTTAGAACTCGCTGGAAAACACCTGACGGTGTATGAAGGTCGAGCGTGGACATGTTTGCAATATTGATCTTGTCCACCTTTTGGACGGTCTCCATCAGGCATTTTCCCTCTCCGTTTATTTTCGTCATGGGGAGGTGCGACTGGCGACTACATTTCTCTCTGTCCTTGATCGTCCTGTAGTATATTTATATTTTTTACTAACAGAACGTCATGGACAGGCTGCCCTCGGCCGCACCTCTGCCCTGATTGCTGCACAAAAAGAAAAGAAGGTCCGTCCACCAAAGAAGGCCCGGGGGAAAAAGGCCACCGCATGACCGTATTGGCGTGTATCTCTAGTATTGTCTTCGCTATGCACCTTCATGATAAAATAAGCGTTGTTATGCCAGCCAGGCTTATGCTTATCGTCCGTTCATGTTCCGAGCGCCGAGATTTCTGAGCAGACCGGTACAAATACACACACAATCCGACTACGCGTACAACATTTGCCTCGCCATCTCAACACCCATTCTTCAAGTATTCATTCGATTGATTCAAACGGCCAACACTTTGCCCATGGGCTGCCCGATCCTTCCCGCCGCTCCGAAAGAGTGCTTTGAGCCCAAGTGATCCTTGGAAGGCGTCGTCGCATCGACCTTGCGATACGCGCTCTCCTTGAGTCTGTTGTTGTCATGACTGCCATGACCGTGCTTCTTCTCCTTCTTGGGCGCCTCTTCCTCGTTGTGCGGGGGAGGGTGCTGTGCTTGTTCTTCGCCCTCCCCCTGAGGGGCGGGACGCGGGTAGTCGGCGTTTTCGGTGGGGTTGGTGTTCGCGGGCGCGGAGGTACCGCTGTTTGGCGTAGTGATGGGGTGAATGGAATGAGTTGGGCGTGGGCGGTGTGAACTCACGGGGCATTGTGGGGTTTGGGACGTGCGCTGATAGAGAGGCGACGACCGCCGACTCTCACTACCGCGCGCGAGGGAACGACCGTCAGCGAGGGTGTGGTGCACTGTGGTGATACTTGAGCTTACGGGCTGGGGAATGCTGGGCCGACAAAACGTCAGACATGGTGTTGGGTGAGATGAACGTCGAGGGGAGGGAGCGGAGTTATATACGTAGGTCGCGTGACTGGGCTTGGCTTGGATTCATTGCGAGTTTCAGACACACAAACAAAGTCAGACGGATACAGTCATTGGTGTGGTTTTGGCATATGTCCATAGCATGCAAGGACATCGTGGTGAGAAATGACATGGACATGGGGCCTGGGATAAGTAGAAAAACAAGAGAAAACGTTTACTCTTCCTCCTCTTCGTCGCCGCCCTCCTCTCTCTTGGCAGCTGCAGCGGCCCGCTTGCGCTTGACACGACCAGGGCGTCCGCCTCCGTATGGCGAAGTGAGCGCAAAGTCGATGTGCTTCTGCGAGTCGAGACGGACGACAAACGATGGGACGTTGACGATCTGCTTTCCAACGCTTCAAGAGAATGAGCACCTCGTTTCAATTTATAGAGATACGGTCTCACCGAATGTGGCGTTGTCTGATGAGCGTACGAGCGTGGTGGATACTCTTGGCGAGGTTCGTCTTGAACACCTGCGTTTGCAGTCGGCGTTCCAAAAAGTCCTCGACTTTGAGCGCCAGCACGTAATCGAGACGCATGCGGGTCTCGTCGAGCACGCCGATGCGGACGAGACGACGGATGAGGGCGTTTCCCTCGAAGAGACGCTTGGGGTCCTTGTCGTCGAGCTTGAGCAGCTCACGGGCGGCACGACGGATTTTGGAGAGGATGAGGCCGATGCGCCAGATCTCGCGTTTGTTGCGGAGGCCGTACTCGCCGGCGAGCTAGAGCGATGCGCACGTCAGTCGTCGGGGACGCGATGGGGGTGGATGAGGGTACCTTTAGCTCGGCGTCGAGACGAGCCGAACCGAATGCACGATGAGGGACCTTGTAACTGGAATGCGATGAGTACCCCGAACCACGCTGCGATGACAGACTCACGTCTTGCTGTGGTTCCGTGGTGCCCTGCGAAAGGATGAGCACGGTGAGTGGGACGCTGGGCACGACGAGCACAGTACCTGGGCATTTTTCTTGAGGACGGACGTGTGGTCAGGCGACGGGTGCGGGCATTGGTGTGCGCCACAACTGTACAGTTCCA